>JAMPIO010000333.1:0-91506 GCA_024699865.1 Aphelenchoides fujianensis
CCGTACTTTTTGTCGTTTTGCATTGCAATTAGGGTAGAAGCGGTTCCTCCGGTAAGCATTGTCGAACATTCGTTGGTAGACACTGCTCACTGGTTTCATCTCCGCCTTCACTCCGCTGGAGACGAAAGCGGCGGCCAAGGCGCTGTTCAGCCGGAAGGCGACCGGCCGGACGACGCGGAGACGATCGAGACGACGATCGGCGACCGCGAGGACGCCGACGAGCAGCCCGTCCGTCGCCGAGCGGTCGCCGGCGGGAAGAAGCGAGCGTGGAAGGCGGACTACGCCGACCGCTCACCGCCGCCCGGAATTCGGTCTGAACTCTTCCTTCACTTAAGCCGAACGATCACTGCTTGTGTTTGTTTACGTGTACAGGTGTGTGTTCTCGCGGACTGTCTAATAAATTGATCCAATTGGGCAAGTAGAAGGAAGCAGCTTGCTGTTAGAGGTTGGAGAAACTCGGAACAAAGCACGGTTCGGCTGCTTCTTCTTATCGCTCGTTCGGGGCAGGCAAAAGGAATGCTTTCTTTTGCACCCGCTGCTCTCTGTCGAAATGCAAGAAGCAATCCTTTTTTCGTTGTTGTTGCTTCCGATCGATGGCTTCCAAATCCCGCTCATATCAAAGAGCATTCTTCCAGCCGTAAAGTCGACTGGCCATGAGAGCTCGCCGTTGTTGCTGCTGTGGGACGAGAGATTGAGTTCGTTTTACTTGAATGAGTTCCCGAGTGAGTTCTCCGTTCAACCCACAAACGTTCCGTGTAGACGAGTACCTTCTCACGAACTGCACCATCGGCACTCCAGGTGATCGGCTTTCTCGCTCCAAATGAAACACCTGCTCGTTTAGAGAAAGAATTCTTTGTGGCAGTCGAGTCGGGGAGCAAATTTCTGTGGGTGCTGGACGCCGCGAATCCGGAGGTTCGATCAGACCAGCACACCTACGATCCGAGGCTCGTCTTCTGCTCTCCCCTCTCTCTTCTATCCCCAACCTTTAGTTCGTCGTCCACGAGTTCGTTCATTCGCGACGATTTCAACACCTCTACGGGGAACACGCAGCTTTTCGGAAATGCGTACGTGGACGTCTTCAATGTAAGGAGAGAAGAGGAAGGACTGCTCGTTCACTCGCCTTCGTTCAGATCCAAATGCCCGTGCCGCAAGCCTTCGGTTCGATCCGCCGCATGGACGCGAGCGGCGACCGGCCGGACGTTCCGCTCGACGGCGCCATTGGGTTGGCTTGGGGCCCGTTCGGCGAGGACCCGCAGCTCAAGTACATGAGCCCGATTGTGAACATTTTGGGCTATCTGTCGTTCGCCCAGCAGTTCTACACGATTTGGATCGATCAGTAATCTCCCGCACACTTCTCCCACCTTCCTCTGCTTCTTTCAGTCACGTGCCGCCCTCTCAAGGACGCGTGAACGGGTTGATCACCATCGGGAACTTTGACGACGCCCACTGCGACGATCGGCAGCTGAAATTCGTTCCGTTGACCATCGACGAGTCGGCCGACTTCATGCGCTTTGTGGTCCAGGAGTGAGCAGCAGAAAGAATGAGCGAGTAGTCAATCGTTTTGCTCGTTGAGGTTCACAATTGGCCCGTTCACAAAAGAAGTGAACGCGGAGGCGTACGTGGACACGGGAAGCCCCGTGATTCGGCTGCCTTCCGACCTCTACGCAACTGTTCTGAAGCAGCTGAAGCCGACCTACGATCCCGACCGGAAGCTGCTGCTCACTTCGTGCGGGGATGCCTCCTCGTTGCCCGCCTTCTCGTTCCTCATCGGCGATGTGGAGCGCGAAGTGTCAAGCAGGGACTACGTGGTGGACGTGAGCACTCGACTGCTCTTCATTCCTCTCCGCCTGCTTTCAGTTGGACCTTGGAGACGACCAGTGCGCTCTGGCGGTGGGCAAGAGCGAGGACGGGCAGATCCCGTTCGTCTTGGGCCTCCCCTTCCACCGCTCCTTCTGCACCCTCTTCCAACTCATCGGCCAGGAGGTGGGCTTTGCGAAGGTGCTCCAGTGATCACGTGTGGATATGTGAATGAATCGCTTTTTCGTTTATGATTTGTTTTGAGCAGAAGAAGCAGCTGACTGTGGTTTGAAACAAACGGACGATCTTTCTGACCGCCAAATGCCGCCGCTCATGCAAACCCATGATCTTTGCGTCCATAATTTATTCGAAGGCGCGAGCAAAGGACAAATTCTAAAGTAGGAAGTGTCAGGCGGCATTGAACGAGGTCGTAAAGACGGCGGACGTATTCGTCGCCGGCTTGATTCTCCAGAAGAGCTGCTTCACGGCTGCCTTGTACGGTTGGATGTTCAGGAGAACGCAGAGGATCGTGATCAGTCCGTAAGTGGAAATGTTCGCGAACATCAGCATGCACAAGACGGGGCCGGAACGGAGGCCAAAGCTCAACGAAACGAAAAGGATCGTGCAGCCAAGACCCGACGAGCCGAACGAGGCGAAAACTTCGATCAGCAACGCCCGGAAGAGCATTCGGTAGAGCTCAATTGTGCGCGTGCTCAAGCGAGTGGCCGCCTCGGAGGTCACGAAGCGGTAGCAGCGGATCGAACAGACGATCATGATCACGACGAAGCCGCCCGTGTAAACGTTCATCCACAATTGTGCGAACAGATTGCGGTAGTACGTGTCTTCCTATCATCTGTTGATTAGACACACAACCCCTCTTCTTACCGCATTCAAGATGCCGTAGGCGAGTCGACTGCGGAGGACGCGGGCGTGAGCTTCGGGATCGTCGGCCACCCACGCGGCCAGCACCTGCCGGTCCAGCACGATGTTCGATTGAAAGAGGAAGCAGACGGGCAGGAGGAACACAAAGCAGAAGGCCGCTTTCCACAGCACGTAATTGCGGAGGCCCGAGACGAGCCGGAAGTGCGGACTGTCGACCGTTTGGAGGTAGCGGAAGGCGAACATGTAGGTCGTGGTGAAGGACGTGCCCGCCCCGGCGATGACTGAAAGGGATCATTTGATTTTGATGTAGACGAAGAACTAACAGGTGGCGGCAATCAAGAAAATTAACCAAATTTGATTGTACTGCAAACACACTCAATCAAAGAAGGAATCTTCTGCACTCACAGCGCCCGCATCCACCGGGCTGTCCACAAGGAAGATCATGTGCGGAAAGAGGAGTTGCGGAGCGGCAAGCCCCAAGCAGACGTCCATCAAGCAGCAGTAGCCGGCGTTGATTAGCAGCAGCCTGAAGCCGTCAAATCCACTCATTCCTGCAATCCTCTCGCTGCTCTTGCCACTTGTAGTCGGCCATCAGTTTGGGCGAGTTGTTGCGCACGACGTGGGCGAGCAGAAGGAAGAGCAGGAGAGTGAAGATGGAGATCGTTTGAAGCAACCAGGCGAACGCTCGTTCCACCCATTGAGAAGCGAATATCAAGCCGGCCGGGGCGGACATCCCGTCTGCTTGAGACTACTGGAAATCGAGTTGGCTTTAAAGGGGGAAACATTCGAGAGAACACCTGTCGAAAGCCGGATGTCTCCGTGTGAAGTTGATTGAATGGCGAATGAGGTCGAAAAGGTTGGTCGTCTCGTTTGGAGGTTGGTTACGACAGACGTGTGGGCGTTTGCTGAACTTTGCGGGGGCGTTTCGAACGAGCGGGTTTTCTGTAGCGTTTGCTCGAAGTTGAGGCAGGTTGTGTTGCGTCTATCGCCGGTTCCATCTTGTTAGGGCCATTCGCCGCGTTCCGAATGTGCCCGCTTTCAATGTATTTTACGGACAACGCAGCGATAAGATCAGTGTGAGAACGAGCGAAACGCCCTGCAATAAACGGCCCGCAGCCCCGCAATCCGAACGAGCGGCCGGGCGGCCCCGATTGCGTTCAATTCGACGCGCGCACTCGAAAGACCGCTGGGCGCGCATTCCAGAAAGGTCGCCAATGCGGGCGGGCGGGCGTCGTCCATTAGACGGTCCTTCGGTTAGCGGTCGGGGCGCGATCGACTCCTTTAATGCCCCCCGTTTGGGGGAAAGCGCGCTTTCCACACCTTTGGGCAGCCCTTTTACTCGTTGTTTAGTTCCACTGATGGATGCGAACGTGAAGCTGGAGGCGCCCGATCAGGAGCAAAGAGACGACGGCGAGCACGAAGTAGCCGCCGAACGGCAGATCCCGCCCGCTTTCAACGACAACGAGGGTCGAGTGGACCAACCGGTGGACGGGGTGCAGAAGCCACAAGGAGAGACATCCGGAGGCCAAACGGAAACAATAAAGACAAATGTAAGGAATCATTCACGGGTTTCTTTGTTCAATCGCTTCCGTTTAGAGCGGAACGGAGACTGCCGGTCGGGATGTCAGCCAAATGGAGAGCGAGATGGAGGATCGAGTGGCTGAAGGTCGTGCGGAAGTCTTGCCGCCGGCTGCCGGTCAGCCGAACGTTGAGCAGGAGTCCTCCAAGGTGCCTTTTCTTTGGATTTCATGTCACGCTCAGGTTTCAGACGATCTGCTCCATTTGCGGGTTGCGCGTGAGCGGCACCAAACTGTTCAAGGCGCACGTGGCCGCGCATTCGGCCGACGGATTCGTTTGTTCGTTGTGCGGCATTCGCAAAACGGACGAGCGCGGGCGCGGTTACCGGGACCGGAACGAGCACGAACGACGAGTTCACGACTTTGATCGAGATTCGCGCGACAAAAAACGGATGGAAGCCATTCGACTCACTCTTGTTCGTATTCCTGCTCCCATCTCTACTGTATTTGAATTGGTTTAGGATCAAATCAACCATTTTAACAACGTGGGGACCAACATCGACGATATTCAGCAACAAGCCGTCGAATCGTACGCTCACTTGTCTGTGAAAGAGCTTGTAGCAACGGGCATCAGCCCATCGGTGAGGGGCATCCTCAAGCATCGGTTGATTGTTTTCATTCAGATGTGTCCAATCTGCGGATGCGAACCACGCGGTTCGAATTTCGACAGACACGTGAAAGCGCACTTGTCAGACGGGTTCATTTGTTCGTTGTGCGGCGTTCGGAGTGTTCGTGCCGATAAGCGCAACAATCACGAGCGCGAGGTGCACGCCTTCTACCGGAACATCTACGACAAAACGCGGAAGGAAGCGATCCGACTCACCCCAGTAGGTACATTGAGCGCCATCCATATGCTGTTTGTGTATAGGAGCAAATCGGGGAATTCGACGATGTGGGCATGAACTTCGATAATGTGCAAAAAGATGCGGTTGAGTCGTACGCCCACGCTCCCGCCGACTTTTTGCAGTCGCTGAAGGCGCACGGAAAGAAAACGAGGGCAAGTAGTGAAGGTTGGGCGGCTAATAGTTTGTTTGCTTGCAGCTTCCGTGTCGTTTTTGTGGAATCAATATGCAGGAGTACTGTTTGGAACAGCATGAAACGGCCCACTCGGGCGGGGGATTCGAGTGCAGCGCGTGCGGACTTCGAAAGGTCGATTGGATGCAACGCAACGCTCATGAGCGACGAATTCACGAGTTCTTCCGAGAGGAAGACGACAAGAAGATCGGACAAGCGATTCGAATCCCGCCGGTAGGTGCTCTTTACACTTTTCATTCTCACGAATCCATTTCAGGAACAATTGCTCCAGCTGAAGAACCTGGGAACGAATCTCGACGACGTGCAGCGACGAGCAGTTCCGAGCCGTTCGGGTGCGGGCGGCAGCGGACTGCAGCAACGGCACACGGTCGTCACCAGCGATACCCACCCGCCGTCGCCATCTAATCGGCCGGCCGGTAAGCGAGCGGCGGTAGAAGAGATCGTGCTCGACGACTCGGACGACGAGCACCCGGGACCTTCGCACCACTCGAATCAAATCCCAGCTGTCCGGCATTTCGCTCCGCCGGCTGCTCCGTCCACCGTCCAGCCACCGGCCGCCGCTCCCATCGACCAAGCCGGCGGGAAGCCGAGAGCCCAGCTCGTAATGGAGGCCCTCTTCCGGCGTCCCGAACTCGTCTACTACGACCATCAAGAAGTGAGTACAACGGTCATTCACTCCTCACTCATCGGCTTCAGCTCTCCGCCGAGTTCAAGACGCTGCCGATCGGCAGCTGGAAGAATTCGGCCGACTGCTCGCTCCTCCTCGTGCGCTCCGCAACGCCCGAGTTGAGCGGCGGTCTCCAACTGCCGGCCGCCTCGTTTTCCGTCCAGCTGACCGACCGGCCGGGCCACGTGTTGTGTTTCGCGAAGCCGCAAGGCAAGGCGACCGCCGAGCGCCTTCGTCTTCAGCTCCAGCCGGCCGTCTCGTTCGCCCAACTGATGGCCGTCGTGGATCGTTCGAGTGTCCAGTCCGCTCTGATCATCGCCAACGACTGTGAGGTTTCCTCCACTTTCCATCCGCGAGTGTTTGCAGGCTCTTCCGTTCGTGCGAGTGTCTCCGATCGCTTCGTCTTCGTTTGATCAACCCTTCTGTTTGTCGTTGTTGTTTTTTCGAGAATGAACGTTTGGTGCTCCCATTTCCGTGGTCATTGAGCTCTCCAGTAATTGAATAATGGATGAAGGCGGCCACAGAACGGGCACGAACGCACCGACAGGGCGCACAAGAAAGCACCTGACGCCTGTGGCTTCCAACCGAGAAAAGGTTATAGATTGGTGCACGTCTGCTTTGTTTGTTATGCAGTTGGAATCGCGGGCCTTCTAACCCCAGAAATTCTCCTGGATGTCCAGCAATTACGACGCGTCTCTGCACGGCTACTTGCGCGTGTCGATCTTCCTGTCGGTCGGAATGTCGACCGCTCTCCTCCCGCTGATGGTCTTCCTGATCGTGAAGAAGTCGGACATGATGAAGCGCTATCGATGGTACTTGCTGAACACCAGTGAGCGGAGGGATGATTAAAGGACAAACAGAAACCCTCTATTTCAGTTGTCTTTTGTTACGCATACCATTTCATTCTGTGCGCCAACCAGATCACCGCCTTCTACCCCTCCTACTGCTTCATGTTCGATCCGATCGTTCCGATCTCGCGGGACGAAAGTATCTTCAGCTTCTACGTCGCCTTCTTCGCGATCATCAATTTGGATTTGAGGTTCGAGAGATCTCGTGCGGCTCTCAATCATTCTCCCCGTTTCAGCATCGTGTGGTCGCTGTTCTACCGCTTCTTGCAGGCATTCCCCGGGCGCTTTGGCGACTTCTTTGAGCGAGGGCGCGTTATCTACTTGATTTACTTCGGTTGTGACCGCTTGTCCATCATATTACCTGCTACTTCAGTCTTTTAGTGGTGCACTTGTTCTGCTACCTGAGCGTTCTCATCCCCACTTATTTGGGCCAAGTGCGCGGCGAAGAGACGACTCGCCGGCAGTTCCTCGCCGAGAATCCCGACCTTTTGGCGCTGGCCGACGCGCCGCTTTTGTGCTTCGCGAACTCGGAGAACTCCCGGCGATTCCAGCTCTTCCTCGCCATCTTGTTCAGCGTCTTCTTTGTGATCGGAATCGGGATGATGGTCGTCCTCATCCACCGCACACACCGAACGAAACGTGAGTCGGTGGTCAAATCTACGTACCGCCTGCAAATGATGCTCGTGCGGGCGCTCTCCTTCCAAATGGGCATCGGGATGATCTGCTTGTTGATCCCCGTAGTCGTGCTGGGCTTCCTCATCTACAACCAGGCAACCACAGGGATGCGGATGGCTTGTGAACGTCTGTATTTTAGGTCCCGCAGACGGGCAAGCTGTCCTCAATTGTGTTCGCCTTGATGAGCTTCCACGGGGTGCTCGACTACTGCACGATGATCTACTTTATTACGCCCTGGAAGCGAGTGGTCATGGGATGGCTGCCGTTGAAGGGTGAGTGATTGAGGGAGGAATCTCGGTCGCGAACAGACGTTTCAAGACGAACGAGTGTGAGCATTGTGACGCCGACCAGCGGAACGGTCACGCTGCGAGTTACTGGACGGAAAGACGGGTGAAGCCGAGCTTAAAGAATTGGAGTATGGACGACGTTTCTCATTGATCCGGAAGACTTTCCGCTTTTTGAACAAAAGGCGTGCACCCGTGAGATTACTGCCTTTCCAGTTTCCATCGCTCCCTCCATGCCGAAATAAACCCTGCTCTTCCAATCGAAGTTCGTGTTTTGAGTTACCCTCGAAAGAAACTGATCTTCGATGAACTGCGGATTGTTTTGCGGAAAGGTTTGAATTCGTTGTGCTTTGAGACGACGACGAGAATTGAACGAGCCCGTGTCTAACAGGTGTAATGCGGAAATTGAGAGGCGGTGGGCAACGAGCGGCCACCAGGCGGCATTGGAATCCAGTTTGTGCTGTGTCTTTCGTCGCTTCCCTTCCGGTTGCCGAATGAACGGCGGCAACTTTGATCCCGATCTGCATGCAAATCTCCGTATTTGGATCTTCGGCACCGTCGGAATCTCGACTGTGATGCTTCCGCTCATGCTCTACCTCATCTTTACCCAATCGCACATGATGCTGAAGTACCGATGGTATCTGCTTAACACAAGTGGGTTGCTTTCTTTAACTACATACTTTGAGCTCCGTTTGCAGTGATCTTTTGCTACTGCTACCATACACTCCTCTGCATCATTCAACCGACTGCTCTGTTCCCGTCTCCGTGCATCCTTTTCGACCCGATCATTCCAATCTCCCGCAATGCAACGGCGGCTTGTTTCTACGGCGGCGTTATTATGTTGATTAACCTGGACTTGAGGCAAAGCTAAATAAGTTTCTCGTTTAACCCTTTCTTTGCAGCATCATTTGGTCGTGTTTTTACCGCTTCTCACAAGTAAGCCACCTTCTTTGAACTAATTAACAAGCGGATGTTTAGTGCTTCCTCGGCCCAGTGAGCGAATTCTTTGAACGCGGCCGCTCCGTCTACTTCATGTACCTGATCGTACACATCAGCCTGTACTGCGGCCTTCCCCTCGTCATGTTCATCGGTCAACTGAAGGGAGTGGAAGAAACACGCGCCTTGTTTCTGGCCGACAACCCCGACCTCCTTGCGTACGCTGACCGCCCGATTCTCTGCTTCGCGAACAACGAGAAGACGGAGATCTTCCACCTGTCTGTGGCCAGTTGGTACGTGGCTGTTTTGTGCTTGGGATTCGTCCTGCACGGTCTGCTCATTCGCGAAGTTCTGCGCACAAAACACAAGTCGATGATCAAATCCACGTTCGAGCTGCAGTTCATGTTGCTCAAAGCTCTGACCTGCCAGTTGATCCTTGGATTCTTCTTTCTCCTGGTTCCGTTCTTGCTACAGATCATGCTCAATTACTACCAGGTCTGCCCTTTGACGCACGATTAGACTGGTGGATTTCAGACAAAGAATGCGGGAAGGATTGCTTCGTTCGTCTTTGCTTTGATGAGCTTTCACTCAGTTTTCGATTACGCAACGATGATTTACTTCATCAAACCCTGGAATCGGTGCAACTTGCGTTGGTTGGGGCTTGGCGGTATGTGGGAGAGTGTTGAACAATCAAACAATTGGTCGTTTAGGCAAGACGACGGTGCAGAGTGTCGTCCAAAGCGTCTCGTTGCGAGTCACGAACCAGCGAGAAAGCTGACTGGTCGGCCGATCGAACGGAAGTGATCAGCGATCGTGTTTGGATAAACGAGATCTATGAACTCCTGTTCGCTGTTTGCATTCTTTTCGGATTTCTTTATTTTGCTTTGCGGCCAGCGGCTGAACAAACCGAACGAGAAGAGCAGAACGGAGGGATGAGCGGTGAACGGGACGGATAGGTCGGATTAATGATCAAAAGAAAGCAGGATGTTGATTGTTGATCGGCACGAGTCAACCGAGGAGTGGTTCGAAAACAAGCATGACCGGAGCGGGTATAAAAAGGGGATATCAAAGCGCGAATTCAACAACGACTTCGTCCACAACTCCTTCCTCAACCAGAATGAAGACTTTCTTGCTTTCCGCTCTCCTTTCGACTGCCGCCCTCCAACTGGCGACCGCACAGCTCAGTTCACATGAGCTGCCGGACGACCTGCCGCGGCAAGTGCCCTTCCCGAACGGCCTCCCCAACGGTTCGCCCGACGAGTTCCCGGGCGGCATCCCGCAACCACTTCCACTCCCGCACGACCTTCCCAACAGCCACCTGCCGAACGGCGGCTTCCCGGGCGGAAATCCGGACGGCGAGCAGGAATCCCACGAGCTTCCCACCGCTCAACTGAACGATCTCCCGAATCAAATCCACGCGGACGGAAACGACCTGTTCGGCTTTCACCCTCGCCGCCAACTTTGGAGCTGCCGCGCGGACACGACCGCCGACTTGGCGTGCGCCACGTGGCCGGGCAGCGCGACTTGTGGCTGCGGGACGGAGTGTGCGGACAGCCACTGGTGAGTGTTCACGGCGAAGGGATTTAATGAGCCCGACTGATTGCAGCAAGTGCAAGGTGTGCTCCGACCACTGATCGTCTTGAATCCACTCATGCTCTGTACATTTCTTTGTGTAAATAAACGGCCTGCCAACCAACGACAAGCTCAATGCTGATCCCTTTATTTACAAAACGTACAAAACATCGAAAGCAGTGGGCGTTTAGGCGTGGCGAGCGACCTTCGCGGCCACACGGCGACGGTAGCCGCCTTGAGCAGCAGCCGGAGCGACTTGAGCGGGAGCGGCAGTCGAAGCAGCGAAAGCGGCAGTCGAGGCGGTCGGCGAGATGCCGGGCGACTCGCCGCCGTAGCCGGCCTGCGACTGCTGCGAGCTTTGAGCGGCGACTTGGCTCGTGCGGCCGGGGCACGGGCAGTAGGCGGCGTCGGTTCCCGGCGCACCGGCCTGGCCACTAAACGATCTCGAATGAGAAAAAAGAACGTCGCTTCGAGTGGATTACGGCGCGCCAGCGTTTCCGTCGTTTCCGGGCTGCAATCAAAGGAGGTAACTTCAGAATTCACTCGCAGAATGCTCACCGCTCCAGGAGCACCGACCGGGCCACTGCAAAGGCACAAATGAGTTCAAACAACTGAAAATGGAAGGACGAACGGAGGACCAGCAGGCCCAGCGGGTCCAGCGGGCGGCGCGGCTCCAGCCTCACCAGCGGGTCCCTGCAATCAATCGAGGTCTCTTCACACTTCTCGTGTGTTGCTCACAGCAGGGCCTTGCGGGCCAACCGGTCCCTTCGGTCCTGGCACCGGCGTAGAGCGCTGTCCATCCGCCCCCTTTTCGCCGGGCGGCCCGTCGGCTGCAACGAGTGGAGTGATGGTTGTCTACCGTTACTCGACTCACTGCCCGGATTTCCAGCAGGACCGGCATCGCCCGCAGGTCCTTGCGGTCCCTTCAAACGACCAGAAGATGAATAACCGTGCAACAATCATTATCTCACAGGTTGCCCGCTTTTCCCTGGCTGAAAAGAAATCGATTAGTCACAATGTCATCCTCTAATCGCTACTTACCGCTCCAGCCTCTCCGTCGTTGCCGGGCGGACCATTCGGGCCTAGAACATGCGCGGAGTGAGTGCGTGAATAACGAAAGAAGTTGCCGCTTTGCTTCTTTCAGTTTCGATCAAAAGTGTTCGGCCTTTTTGCCATCTTTGCTTCAGGAATGCTTTCTTCGTTTCAACTCACCGGGGGGACCATCGGGACCGGCAGGGCCGCTGTAAATCGAATAAAAAACGAGTCGTTAGATCGTCGTCTTACGGAGGCCCGGCTTCGCACTTGCTGCAAACGAAAGCGATCAAATCGCAGGGGCAATGGCAAGCAACTCACATGCATCCCTCTTGCTTGGGGGCGGGGTAGACGTCCACTCCTGCGGGTCCCGCGTTTCCGGGCTGCAACATCGAATATGTGCAATGCTCATTAATCGTTTTGTACTCACTTGACCCGCGGCGCCATCATCGCCAGGCTAAAGCAGGCATTACTTCCTTCCATCCAATGGCAAGCAACGAACAAGGCCAGGATTTCCGGGCGGTCCCTGCAATCGATCGACAGTCAATTGAATGCTCGTTACAACGGAGAACTCACGGGAGGTCCAGCGGGGCAGTTGGTCGGCTGCTTTCCGCAGTTGCACGCGGCTTGTCGCTTGTTGCGGCCCACGAGTTGGCTGAACGAGGCGCCGGCCGACTGGCGGATGGCCGCCGGGTTGGTGGACACTTCGATCATCGAGCGCCACGCGTCGTTCGCCGCCAGCTTGAAGTCGACCATCTCGAACATCACTCTGAACAACCGCTATAATGGCCATTCCTTTCTTCTCCACTCACTCGTCGTAGAGGGCGTTAATGTCGCGGTAGACGACGAATGACATGCAGAGCGCGGCCAGAATGGCGACGCCGCTCGCGGCCGACGCGAACCCAACAAAGAACTTCGACATTCGGAGTGCTGAAGCAAGCAGGGCGATGAACTACGCGGATGGCTGCTGAACTCACTTGTTGGCGGAGGAATGAGTCGACTGACTTCAACCTTCGCTGCCGCTCGCTCCCCATCTCACGGCTTTTATAGCCGACCGCCCACTCCTTGTGGAGACAAAGAGCACGCGAGAGGATTCACGGCTGTTTGTTGGAACCGCTGCATTCGTCACAATTGTTTTTTGAAATCGACCCCTCGTTTCGTTGCGCACTCCGCACAAAGAAGAAGGTGGGCGAATCCTCGGGGTTCCGCCGCGAACGAACGGGTTCTCGCTGCCGCCCGCGGGCTCTTCGGCTTATCACCCGCTCGTCATCAGCGGCAGAAGTCAGAGCGGGGGTTATTCTTTCAAATCGTCTTCTTTGTTCGAATTTCGAGAGTGCGCGGGTGTGGAAGGCTTTCAAGAAACTCCGGGGCCAAATGGCAAAGGCATCGTCGAACAACCCGTCTTCCAAAGGGCAGAAAAGAGGAGGTAGCAGTTGCAACCGAAATGTCTCAAACTCGAATGAACCCAACGGAAGCAACCGTACGCTCTCCGTGATGACTTCCGTTGGAACGAGGATCAATTGTGCAGTTGACTCCTTATCGTTTGCTTCACGCACGACTGACCTCGACCATCGGTTGCAAGCTTCTTTTCCGGAACGAACGGTACACGGGGAACGCCCTAATCCCCGCATTCCTTTGTTTGGTGCCACGCCTAAGCAAGTGCTTCTAGTTTCTATTTAATTTTTGACCAGTTGAAAGCAAGAAATACCGTTGAAAAGAAGAAGTGACGCCATCGACCGAAAGTCAACAATTCCTGCAAATTCCGCAGCACGTACCCGAGATCAAACTGCCTGGATTCACGTGAACGAGACGAGCGGCTCGTCATTCTCGCCGTTCGAAGCTTTACGGCCACCCCACTCGCCCCCACCGTCGTCTTGCGTCATGCGAATTAGACGACAGGCGGCCGTCTTTGTTGACTGCCGGCCGAGTGATAAGACGGGAGAGAGGTCGAGGTTAACGGGCGATCGTCCGAATAAAAACGGGCGATTAGACGAAAGAAGGCACTCAAGAAGCGTCCGCTCTCTCGTTCCAACTAAAAATGGTGAGTTCCCCTCTCCGCATCGAAAACCTGCTCGTTTCTTTGCAGATGTTCAAGTACGCCTTGTTGGCCCTCGTGGCCCTCGCGCTGGCCATCCTCGTCGTCGAGAGCCGACCGGAGTCGCGTGGAATGCGCCGTCCGCATCTGTTCGGCAACCGGCCCGGCGCCATCCACCACGTTTTCAACCGCCGCGGCTCGTCCACCGGCAGCCCCACGCGCCGCCCGCACGGCCACTCGACCACCGACCGGACGGGCCGCCCGCGCTCGTCGCCGCAGCCGTCCTCCCGCCACCACCGCGGCTCGACCACCGGCTCGCCGTCCCGCTCCTCGCATCGCCCCACCTCCCGTCGTCCCCGCACCTTCCTCGAGAAGCTCCCGTTCGCCAAGCTGTTCAACCTTTAAACGGCCGTTGAAGAGACCCGGATGAGTATCCACGGAATAAACTGCACTCCCTGTTGTTTGGACCGATTGTCAGCAACGAAGCAAGCAAGAGTTCCGCGTCAGTGGAAAGACTGTTCACATTCCGTTTCTTCCGATTAGTCATCGACGAGCACAAAGCCCTCTTTTCTTATCGTTCTTTCCGGCCGCTTCGTCGCGCTTGCTTCGAAAACGAGCACTTCGTTCGCGGAACGAAATCGTCTTGCAAACAGAATGACTTTCGGTCGCGGCTTAGAGACATGCCGGTCTGTAGGAACAGACAAATCACAGCAATGTCAACGGTTTTGATTGTGCGGCATTGGCGTTTAGACCCGTAGTGAATGGCAGTCGTGAGGGGTCGGTAAAGAGTAATCGAGCTCGGGAAAATGCTGTTCAACCTGCAAGAACTCTTCCTCTTCGTTCGGTCTCCAGTACAGACGTGTATTTGCAACCATGCGGCTAGTTCCAAGGAAATTTGCATAAGTGAACGGCCTCGCAAAAGCAAGAGTTCGCTCATCGGCTCATTTCGACGTCCCGCCGCCCGTCGACTCGGCCGCCCGCTTTTCAGTTCGTTTCGATCGGCGAGCTCATGGCCGAGAACAAAACGTGAGCCTTTCGTTTCTCTGCTACATTCTGCCGGCTGTTTGCAGGATGACCGTCCTGTTGGAGGAGTCGACGGTCCACTTGATCACGGGCGTCGTGACGATGCTCGTCCTCGTGTTGAACGCCGTCCTCGCGCACGTCGCGTACGCCAAGTACACGGCGCCCGAAGAGGAGCAGATTGCCGTGAGTCCCGCCGCCCTTTTTTTTATTCCACCCCCGGCTGCTTGCAGTTGGAGCCGCCCGCCGCTGCGGAAGCCGCGCCGGCGCCCGCCTCCGCCGTTCCGGTCGCCCCGACGAGCCACGCGCCGCCCAACTCGGCCGAGCCGGCGGCCGCCGCCGCCCACGTGAAGACCGCCGAGCAGATCAAGACGGCCGATCGGGAGGCCGTGGCCGCGAAGTGATCGCCGTTCGTGGTCTCTTGTTTCTCGTCCAATAAACTCCGTTCGTACGGAAGGGGTGGGCAGCCAGCGAACAAAAAAGAATGGGTGGGCTCTTACTCGAAAAGATTCAGATGCTTTAATCTTTTCGGAATGCGAACTACATAGGCTGCAAACGCTCTCCAACGCGTGCCCCTTCTTGCCACTGAACGCGACGTTTGCCCGTTTACCCCAATCAAACGGCAGCTGCACAAATAAACCGAATGCTAACCAACCGGCGAATTGGGGTGTCTGCGACCTCCGGATGGCGAAATTCAGACAAAATCTCGTGAGTTTCTGCAATTCGGACGGAAACAAACGTCAGCTAGTGGAAAACGAACTTTTTAATTTTGTACCGACGCAATCATGAAATCCTCTTCGTTCCTTGCCGTAAGTTCACTCCAAATCTCTTCCATCGAATAACTTCTTTTAGTTGTTCGTCCTCTTCGCTCTCCTGAACGTCTGTGCCGGCTGGCCGCAATGGCTGAGCGTTGCGAAGATTTGCGGCAAGGAGAACGAAACGTTCAAATTCTGCGGCCCGCGTTGTGCCGAGACGTGCGACTCGCTTCGACACGAAAGCCACCTCCCGAAGCTGGAGAAGAAGAACGAGAGCCTGTGGTGCCGCGTTTGCTCGCCCGGCTGCCATTGTGCCGACGGCTTCGTCCTCGATTTGAACACGAAAGGCAGTCGATGTGTGGCCAGAACTCTGTGCAAATTGTGAACTCCTTCGAATAAACGAAACGAGTGATTGAGAACGACGAGCGGCGACACATGAACTCCGAAACGCCCCCGAAAGGAAATTAAAAAGCGATGAGCTCCGTTCCGCCCGCCGGCTGCTTGGCGACCGGCCATTTCGTTCGAATCGGAGTGTTTGGGAGTGAGTGGCCAAAAGAACGACGTCCAGGGCAGGGGCACGAATCTTCTCCACTCGTTCGAACCATTGGGTCTGTTCGGATGAGCTGCAAGATGACCGAAGTGACGACCACGCGGCACAACCTCGAGGTGCACAACCGGAAGCACGGCGGCCACGCAAAGGTCTACTTCATGAACTCGCTAGAGACGGTAGGTCTTATTCCACTCATCTTTTCCACTCATTTCGTTTTCTTCCGGTTGTTCAGCCCTTCAACGAAAAGAAGCTGCCAATTGTGACCGAGCAGCCGACGGTCGTCAATCGCTTCATGGACCCCGTGGAGCTTGAGTGGCAGCGGGACCCCGTGGCCGCGCAGAAGCCGAAAGAGAAGCCGACCGAGGGGGAGCCCAACAAAAAGGACGATCCCGATGACCCGAAAGAGGAAAAGAAGCCCACGGAAAAGGAGGAGGAAGACGAAAGTCAGTATCTCTGCTGTACGTGAAACCTAGTGGAATTGATCCTCGTTCGTGTTTGTAAATAAACCGGCCGCACGTGATGCAATGTTCGTTTTATTCACAGTCCACTCACTCGTCAATACAACAACACGTTCGCTTCAATGGCGGTTGGACACGCTGGCCGCTTGGATGTACATCGAGCGGCCCCGCTTGATCGTGACGTTCCCGCGATCGCCGACCACGATGATCTCCTCGCTGTCCGCATCGACGGGCATCGGGGGCAGGCGGATCACGCGCACCTTCTTGCCCACCTTCATCGAACCTTCGGCCGCCTTCCGCTCGGCCACCGCCGCCGCCTCGTCGTGCAACAGGCGCGCGATGTTCAGCGTAGCGCGCTGCAAGTTCTGCACGAGCATCACCGAAAATCTGCGAGTGGATCGCCCACCTCATCCTCCAACGGCTCGTCGTTGCTGGTGTTCAGGCGGCGGCTCAAGATTTCGTTGATTTCGGCCGTTCGATTTGTCT
Organism: Aphelenchoides fujianensis; assembly: GCA_024699865.1. NCBI lineage: Eukaryota > Metazoa > Nematoda > Chromadorea > Rhabditida > Aphelenchoididae > Aphelenchoides > Aphelenchoides fujianensis. The sequence continues at coordinate 16,610 of JAMPIO010000333.1, forward strand.
CGTTGTCCTCCTCTTCGGCCGACGTGTCGTTCACGAACGGCGAGGCGGGCTGTTCGTTGCGATCGCGGGAGAGGAGGACGGGCACGCGGTCTGCAATCGGCGATCGGTTCAATTGGGATGAAGGAGAGGACGGACCGTTCGTTTCGTAGGCCTCCGGCTTGGCGTCCCCGGCATCTGCAATTCCTCTCCGATCTTCAATGCCCAAGCCCTCGCTGCTTACCGGCCGTGAAGCGGCTCCGGTTGTCGATGTTCAGGAGTTTAGTCACGAAGCGGGCGTCGTCCTCGTTCTCGTACGGGCTCGCGGTGGTGGTCGGGCGGCGTTGGGAGTCGCGATCGCGGGCGGCGGCAACGAGCGGCAGGCGGCGGCCCTCGTAGTCGTTGAGTTCGGCCACGACGGTCGTGGGGCGGCGCTCGTTGGGCGTGAATTCCGGGCGAGGCGTGGGCGTCGTCGAGGTGGACGGCCGGCGTGTCGAAGTGCTCGCCGGTTGGCGCTCCTCGACGGTCGCCGTTCGGCGCTCCTCAACGGTAGTCACTCGCGGACGCTCCTCCTCGGAGAACGAGCGGCCGCCGCCACCTCCACCGTAGAACTGATCGTGCTGGGCGGCTACGTCGGCCGAGACGGTCGTGTTCGACGTGTCAATGACCAATGAGGCGGGCCATGCGGAGTTCTCGCCCTAAAGAAGTTATTCGAATCATTCCTGACTTCTCTTCAGTCTGCTCACGTAGCCGGACGGCTCCTGGCTGTACGCTTGGGCTTGAACGCGAGTGCGCGGTCGGGTGAATCCTGAACGATCGGATCAATCAGAAGCAAAAAGAAGCGGCAGCTCACCTCTCGACTGGTGCAGTTGGGCGGACACCAGCGAACACACGAGAAGCGAGAAGACGGCGATCGATCGAGCGTCCATCACGAAGCGGAGAGACCAACGGAAGAAGAAAGAAGAGGAGAAAGCGGAGGAGAACTCACGACTTTCCACCGTCCGGAAGCCGAATTTATAGCCGAAAGCGGAAGAAAGCCGGCGGCAAGCGGAACGACGGTCGGGCGGAACCCAACGGCAAACCGCTTTCTTCTCAACGGAAACCCGAAATTCCGGCGGTTATGAACAACAGGCGACTTGCGAGCGCGATCTGCTGGAAGCCGGGCGGTTTCTTTGCGTCGAGTTCAAGGCCCAACCGCCCGCCTGCTTTTCGTTTTGAAGCGAACACAAAAGCCGCCCGCCGAATCCGTCGGGGCGTCCCGCCGGAGTCCGATCGGATTGCGCAATTCGAGCGGATGGGCGCACAAAAGAAAGACGAAGAGGATTGAGTTCGATGGAGAAGAAACGAGTTCGCCGGATGACGCCGCTCGCTTCTTTTGACGTAAAAATAAACCCTTTGGTCTGTTTATTCTTTGGGCAATCACTTGTTCGTGAGGACGGGGGCGAACTCCAACCGCCGCTCCGTCCAGCGATGCACGACGCAGAACGAGCGAAGGAACGGGGCGCCCAAAATCCACGGTTGTTCGTTGCGCGGACTCAGGAGCAGCTGGCACTTGGAGCGGCTCACTCGTCGCATCAATTCTTTGCTCGGCACTTCCAGCTCCTGGCCGCCGATTCGGAAGCGGAGAGCGAAACGAGTGGAGCACGGGAGCAAGAAGAGGGCGCCCGACTCCTCCGCACCGACTTCGCGCACGATCGAGCGGATGACGGCGAGCGGCAGGTGGACGGCGCTCGAGCCCGTGTCCACTATCGCCGACGAGCGGTAGTGGAGGGCGTACTTGCCTACTGAGAGGCCCTGCATTGAACGAAGTGTACACGTGGAATGAGGAGAGAAACGAACGTCCATCTTGAATTTCCACAGGAAATTGTTCGGCTCGACTTCCGCGCTCGCAATCGACGGACCACAGTTCTCACGGTCGAGCGAGCCGAAAGTGATCCTAAACAAGCGCAAGAATGAAGAAGAACACAAGGAGTGAGAGACCTCCCGCCACCAGCGCACTCGGCGACCTCACCGCACTGCCGAAGGAAGACGCTGAAGAGCGGCCGGTCGACCAGCTTCTGTTTGATCATCTCGTCGAAGACCGAAGAGCCGAACTCCTTCGCTTTCGGCAGCGACAAGCCGAGAATTCCTGCAATTCAAACGATTACACTTGTTTCTTCTCGCTTGCTGTTGCCTTGATCTCCGTACCGCGTGTTCGTGGCGCCGCCGAAGCGAATCGGCCGCCGGAATTTCAAGCTGGCCGCCGTCCGCGCGTCCCCGAACTACAAACGGTTGGATTCAATGGGGAGCGGTCAGTACTTACAGCAAATTCATCCTCAAAGTAGATCCCCGAGGCAGTCCCGCGCCCGTACTCGTGGAAGAAGATCTTCTTCAGTTGGACGGCCGTTCGGGAAGCTTCCGGCTCGTAGACGCGACCGCCGGCTTTGCAGCGGCCGGTCGTGCCGCCCGCGTTCTTGCAGCCGCTCTTCGGAATCCAAAAGTAGGGGCTGCCGGTGTCCAGCAGAACGCGGTGGAGTTGCGGCGGCGTGCCAACGCTGATGTCGGCTGAACGAAGGAGCATGAGGGGAGAGAGCAGTCGCGGGAACCTTCGTAAAAGACGTCGTACCGACTGATCACCGGCTGCCCGTAGACGTCGCCCAATTTCAATGCGGTCCGGTTGACCGTTCGTTCGATCAAGTCCAGAGTGAACGCAGAATCCAGCTGGACAAGAAGAAAACAAAGAAACGCCAGGAACAGCGACGAATTCGACCGCATTTCTAACCGAAATCCCCGGCGTCCTTCATCCGGTTGTGACCAACCGCACCGCAATGAGCAGGACGTTTTGATGGTCGGCTTGTTTCCTCTTCTGTTTGCACATTCGTTCGTTCGTTCTGTCCGCAAGAGAACACGGGAAATGCACGACAAGAGGATGCTGCTCACAAGCGATTCATCTCGGACCGGCAAATCCAAAGATGCGGGACAAAATCGAGAGAAAACACTCATTAATGCTTGACTACAATCGCATCTTTAAGAATCGTCTTCTTTCACAACCAGAATCGCTCATGCACCGAAGTACAATTTTCATTAGAGAAATTAACGAAAAGGAAGATGGAGAGAACCAGAACTCCGTATTTCTTTTGAGATTATGCTGCCGTCGGTCGTTCGTGTCGAGTACGTGCTACAGTTGATCTTCCACACGATCTCCATCACCTCCCAGTCGTTCCTTCTTCACCGAATATTCACGACTTCGCTGAAGAGGCGGCTCTCGGAGAATCTGCTCATCAACATCGTTGCGTGGATGTGTGTGGATGCATCGAGCATCGTGCACACCGCGTATGTGCTTCTCGCGAGCATTGAACTACGGGCGCCGTGTTCACTTTATTGAACTACGCGGTGACCATTACGGTCACCTTTTTGCTTTTGAATCGAATCATCGTTTTGAGCTCGCCGGTCTTTTCAACCGAAAAAAGACGTCGCTTTTGCTTCCTGTCCATCGGCTGCACGGTCGCCGTCGGGCTGTTCTATGCACTCCTTCAAGTCGTGCTCACACTCCCGATTCCACACGAAACAACTGAGTTCAGGATTCTGTTCACCGTTGCGCTCATTCTTGTTCAGATTGCGTTGCGATCGGGTGCATGTACTCGTTGAGGACCACCTTGTTTATGTGGGCGGTCAAATTTTCCACTGCGCTACTCAACACTATTCTTGCTGTCTTCTTCTTGTGGAAATTCCGGCAGTACAGCAAGCGGCAGACTGTGGGTCAGCAGTCCAACCAACGACAAGCACGCTGGTTTTTTTTCCTTATTCATCCGTCCCTCTGCTTTCAGAACCACCTGGTCGCTGTGTTGTGCGTTGCAACGGAGCTGTCGCTGAACGTTCTCCCGATGATCCTCTACCTTTTGCTTGCCTCTGCGGGCGTCCAGCAACAGGCGCTGTTGGGTCCCTATCCGCAATTGTGCTACGCGCTGGACGGCCTCATCACGGCCCTCTCGCTCCGGCGGATTCTCCTGAAGAAGTCGGAAGTTCAGGGCGAAGTCCTCTCGGTGGTCAGCAGTCGAGAGCGGGCACCCGCAACACAGACCGTCGAGTAAAAAGAGTAGTGAATGTTGGATGAATAGAAGGAGGTCTACCGATTGTATGGAGTTTTCGAAAGCAATCGGTCGTCTGTCTGTTCGCCGAGTACAACTGACGTTCGCAGAGGAGAGGTCAACAGAGGCTACAAACTCCACGCGTCTAAGAGATACTTCCTTCACCATTTTGACTCGCTGATGCCCAGAAAGACACACGTAGCCTTAATTTATTACAAACAGACCCGTTAACCGAAGTAACAACCGCTTACTCGTCAAAACAAAACGAATTAAACGACGAAGAAGTGCTCCGAGTGCAGGTGTTGAATGGAGGTGCCTGCAAGCAAGTAGAAGAATGGTTGAAGCGAATGCCAGAACTCACGATTCGCATCGTCGGCGAGGAGGAAGACCGAGCGGACGTTCAGCTTGAAGACGCACTCGACCAAGCGGCGGAAGTACTTCTCGTGGACGAGCGACCCGATCAGGCGGTCGGCCAGCCAGCGGCCGTCCGGCTTGCTGAAGAGCAGGAAGTCGCCCTCGCAGTCGGCCAGCTGGAAGTGGAACGTGTGCGCGGGCAGCTCGACGTTGCCCGTCCACTTGGCGGCCTCCAGGCGGAGGAGAAGAAGCAAGCAGCCGGTCGCGCTCGCCCAAATGCTCACCGGGAACGTGCCGAAGTCGGGGCCGCACTGAAAGCAGCAGAATGCAGAAGGAAAGATGAAAAGGGGACTCACCTGCTTGTAGTCGTAGAAGAGGAATGCCGGCTGCTTGAGCAGCACGCTGGCCACTTGCGTCGTCCTCGTTCCTCCCGCTTGAACGGCCGGCCGTTCGTCCTCCGAGTCGTCCAGCGTGATCACATCGCCGCCACCTTCTTGTTCGACGGGAGGCGGGGGCGGAAACGACCGGCCGGAACGTGTGGCGGCCATCCGCTCACCGTTTGAAGGTCGCACCTGAGAACAGACCGCAAATTACTGATCCTGGCGACTTTTGCGGGAAACGAAAAGCGAGCTGATCGCCTAGACAACCGACAAATAAGGAAACTCGCAAATCCCTGGACGACAATCCGCAGACACCTGGCCAAAACGACGAAAAGCGGAAGATTCGTCTCGAGATTCCTTCCCTCTGCTCACAAAAGCTGCCAAATGGAAAGGCGCTAAAGCTACTCCATGCTGTCTTGAGCTTCCATCGTAGACATTCCCTCATTCTAGAACACACCTTGAAGGAAGACCGTATCGAAAGTGCATTGAATCAACGAAACCGTTCCGTCTACATCAAGCCGACAAACTGAATAGAATTACTCGCCGTTCAGGCGATTTGTCGGATTCGTCGAACAGAAGGGCACACGTGGAGCTAAACGAGTCACTCGTTTAATGAGATTCCAGTCTTGTCGGGTAGGTGGGCGCCCACGACGAATGCGGGCAGAACTGCGAGCTTCCTGCTCTAAACGAAGATGCATTTTGTGTCCGACCGTCTGTTCTTCTTCTCGCAAGTTTGGGAGTCGGTTTGCTTCGGGTTAAGTTCGATCATGTTTGTCGTTCTCATCGGCATCGTCTCCAAGCATTCGCCCGCTCGCATCGGAGCTTACAAGTGGTTCGTTGAACAACGAGGGATCGTTTACTCGTTACTTGACTGCAGGTACTTGCTCGTGAACCTGTGCTTTGGCTACTTGTTCCAAGCCATTGCCTTCATCTTCCACCCGCTGCCTCTCCTGCCCTACCCAATTTTGGTGATCAACAACGGGGCTGATTGGTACCGGCACTTGTTCGGAGATGTGCGGAGGACAACCATGATAACTGTTCACTTCTCGTTCATTTCAGCTTCCACAACCACTCATCGATGTCTGCACCTACTTTGCACTCTTTGTGCTCTTCGGTAAGCATTCAATAATCGTGTCTACTCACCTATCGATCTAAGGAATGCTGTGGTCGATGGGCTGCATGTTCGTCTTTCGCTGTCTGCAGACCGTCCAGTCGAAATACCTCCGATTTGCGGCAGACTTTCGCTGCTACGCGCTGAGCTTCTTGATCGCCGGCCTTGTGTTCGGCCTGGCCATTGGCATTCCGCTCGACCGCCAGCTGTTGACGAACGAGGAGCTCTTGCGGAAGATGAAAGCTGCAGAACCCGAAGCTTTTGTTCGGATGGTCGACCGGACGTCTGTTGGCTTCGATGCAAGTGGACAAATGGAAGGTTGCTCATTCACTTTCTTTGTTCAGATCAGAGACGGCGATCACTACAAGCTGTGCGTGGCCGGTTTCCTCCTCTTCCTGCTGCTTGAGGGCGCGATCGCCGTGTACTCGACGTCCACTTGTTACAAACACTTGCGAACGAACAGCCGCGTGCTCTCCGCCCGCACCGCCCGCTTGTTTCGCTCGCTGATCAACCTCCTCGTGATGGACGTCCTCTTCGCGATGTGCACGTGCTGGATCGGAGTGATCTGCGTTCTGGTCTCTTTCGCCTTCCAGCTGGAGCGGTCGGCCGAGGTCTTCGTCGTCGCCCTCGCCTTCCTGCACGGCTACCCGCTCTTCAACGAGGTCCTCATCGTTCTGTTCGTGAAGGACTACCGAGTGGCCTTCTTCCGCCTCCTGCACTTGCAGCGGTGGATGAGAGGCTCAAAGAGGAACGACACTCTGTGGGCAGAGCCCGTGTACGTTCAATCTTCTTTACTTCCACTCTCCTTTCGTTTTCAGTTCGGTCTCGAGGGCAGTGGGGCAATTCAACAACCAGCGGCCGTTCGCGAACATTCGAAAGCATTGACCGCTGGCTCCATCAACAATAATCACTCTTTATTGCGATAAATAACCGTAAACGAAACAAACAAGTGCGCACTGGACGTTTAAGGCACGATTCCTGAATGAAAAACCGAAAGTTTGATGCGAACAGAGGAGAAACTGGAGATCCCGTATTGATTGTTGTGTTTGAAGAACGAATGGACAGAGAGAAAGAGAAAAAAGTGTAAAGCTAATTGTTGCGAGTGACCTGCACAAAGGTCGCGTCCGGCTTGTTTCGTTGGACGAGTGCCGGCCGGGCTGCAAGGAGAAATGCCGTAAAAAATCAACAACTATCTTCACTCACCTTCGAGTGCCTCCTTCGTCATTTGATAGTCGCGGGGATCCCGCTGCCGGTCGGCCTCCTTCTGCTCGTCCTCCTCGGGAATCGTTTCGTTCAGCTTGACGGGTGTGGAGCGGGTCGAGTCGATGTGCGGGTAGGAGTTGTTGTTCGTGGTCGGATCGAAGCCATTTGCCCCGACCGTGAAGGGGGGCGGTTGGCGGGTCGGCGAGTTGTGTTCCGAGGCGGTGGCTGTCGGCGGGTTCGTGCCTGAAAGACGAGAAAGTGAATGTGAAACAAAAATGGGCGCATACTATGCGGCGTGCTGCTTGCACTGCTCTTGTTCGAGCGGACCGCCTTCTGGATGGCCTTCAGCATCGCTTTCGGTGGAGGCGGAGGGGTGATCAGCGTGTATTGCTCTTTGGAGTCCCGCCGGTCTCCGCTCGTCGGCCGGTAGACGTTTGGGAGGCGGCGTTGCCGGAGGTCGTTCTTTTGGTTCTCGAAGTCGTTCTGATCGACGTCGCCTGAACATGCAAATAGAAACAAACAGACGGAAGAGAAAGAGAACGAACCCATCGAAGTGCGGGCCAAATTTGGATCAGAATTTCGCCGCTTCAATTGCTCCTCGACGCCAAAGTACGACTTCCAGAGCTCCTGCACGAGATCCGTGCCGAAGATCACGCCGGAGTGGAGGGTGAGCATTCGGATCACGAAGATGCCGTCCGAGCGAAGGTATGAGTCGATGAAGCGCTCCACCGCCTTCTCGCTCTCGTCCGGATCGAACGCGATCTCGGACATCTCGAGGTGACGTTTGATGAAGCGCCGGTTGGGGAACGGAACGATGAAGAGCGCCAGCCAGTAGAGGAACGAGCCCGCCGTGAAGATCAGCAGAAAGGTGAACCAAAACCACAAAAAGATAAAAATCTTCTCGTTGAAGATGTTGATCACGAGCACGCATTGAATGGTGTGTTCCTGGATGTTTCCTGCAACAAGCACATTGCTCTCTGACTCACTAGAGAGCGCTGACCCATCACGCGCACTTGAAAGTCGCTGCAAAAAAGTGAGTAGAAGTCAGCAGGCTTTACAAATGGAACGTACCACAGAGAAACTCGAGGAAAGACGCCGCTCGTCTCCCACGTCTTTCCGTTCATGAGATCGACTGAAAGCAAGGCGGTGAGAGGGATGAAAGTGGACATAAGCTTACCGATCGCTCCCAACCCATAGAACTTGTACCTAAAGGAGTTGTGGATAGACTCGTTATTCGTGAATGTGAGCGCACTTGTCCGTTTCGAGAAATTTGTTCATGAGCAAGAGTTGGAAGAACACGTTCATCAGGTAGCAGAATTTTGTCATCATGTACCTGAACGACCACAGTCATTAACCCGCCGTCTATCTTCTCCCACTCACATCACGGTGACGAAACAAGCCGAGTAGGGGAGGTTGAAGAGCCGAAGAAGACGATGCGGTCGGATTTGCTTCTTGTTGAGCCGCCGGTGGAAGCGGAGGGCTCCCTAAACATTGAATTGGAGTTAATCGATTGAGTGCTCGTTGTAGTCTTTTGATAAAATCGCATCGGTTGATCACTCATGCTTCCAAGTACAGTAAACGGCCGTCTGATCGACGACAAACAAACACGGACGGGAGGCGATAAAACTCTCGTCGATCCCGCCGATTCCCGCCGGTTTCAGACGGCTTTTCAGTGGTCGGCAATAAATCCCCTCCCGTGCGTGTTTATGTCGACTAATAAAACGCCCGTCTCCCCCACCGAACGACAAGAAGCGGACGAACCTGGAGATGGACGGTCAACGAGCGAATGTTCGCCCGCTTGATCTCCGGCTTGATGTTGTTGGGGTCGGAGGAGAGCTTCACGATCTCCTGGATTTTGATGCCCGAGTGGCCGCTCATGTACTTCCACAAGATGGAGGGCAGCCGGAAGCAGGCGGCCGTGATCAGCAGGAAGAACGGGACCCACTGCAAATGAGAAGTGAGTGGAGAGCAAACGACTGTGTGCGCACTTGGTAGTAGGAGATCCTTCGTTGGCGGCGTTCCTACAATCACAAATCAGTCAATGCGACGGGATTAAACGGCGTACATGCTGGGGCATCCCGTCGACCACCTCGTGGAATAACACCGAGTACGTGTCTTGTGCGTAACTAAAAGGTCGAGTCGATAACTCACGAGAACATTCGCTCCAGAACAAACCAATAATTCTCTGCGTACTGAAAAAAAGAAGGTTAGAACAGTGAATACAAATCAAATAGTTCAATTTTATCGTTGCGGAGTGTTCACTATGCGATCAATCAACAAAGAAATGAGCAGACCTGATCGGCGCCTACGAACGGTAGATTGTCTGGAGTCAAGCACTCGATCGGGTGTCCACCAAACTGATCACAGCAACAAGCCAGTTAGTGAAAGTGGGTGCAGATGAGAGCTACCTGTTTGTACGACACGATCAACGCCAACACAATGAGCGCATTCGACGTGAACACGCTGTTCACGTTGTCGACGAAGTCCGCAAAGTGCGGCGCCTCGACGGAGAAGCGGCCGCTGTTGAGGACGGCGCCGAGGATGTTCATGCCGCCGTTCGGTTACCTCCGTACAACGACAAACGATAGGGGGAGGCAGAATCTTCGGTTGATGCACCAAAAGCCGGCGGTCATGATCGAGCGGCAGCCGGCGATCAAACTGCGGACATCCGCCCAGCGGCAGGAAGAAGAGGACGAAGATCTACGGCAAACACTAGGATCACTCACGCACTCATTCCGTGACTCAAGCACGCCAATTGAAGCGGGGATGACAAGATGTGAACCGAAAAAGGAAGGAAAGAAGGAAGTTCAAACACCAACACGAACACGAGCGAACGACCGTCTCGACGGCGACGAGCCGCCCGCCCGATCCGTTCGGTTGCACGTGCAAATCGCTCCTTTTTCGGTTGTGGGTTAAGGACCCGCCTGCTCGACGGGCGGCCGGTGGGCGAGACGCCGAGACGTGCGTGTAGTGAGCGGTGAGTGAGTGGCGGGATGTGCGAACAACAATCGGCGGGGTGTCCGTCGACGGGGCGGGCGGGACAAAGCGGGCGATCGGCGACGCGAAGACCGTTGGGCGATGACGAAGGCGGCGAGCGGGCGGAGCGGTCGGGAGTTTGGCGCCTCGATCAGGCAGCCGATGAATACCCGCCCTCCGCTCGCTCGTCGGCTGGCCGTCTCGCCGAGACGAGCGGGCGAAATGAATGGAAGTCTCCCCTCCGAAATAGCGGCCGCTCGCTTCCACCCACTGGAGTCAGACGGGAACAATCGAATGCCGACGTCAGCGGAAGGTGAACCGCAGATCGATTCGAGGAGTTGCGAAAGACGGCGAGTGATCACGAGTCACGTGTTCGCGAATGTCGCCGATTGATTGCGGGAGCCGAAACAAGCCGCCCGAAAAGCCGTCGACTTCCAATTCGGCCGAATAAACACCAGAGAGCGGCCGCCTTCACGCCTCGCGCTCGTCGATCGGCGGCTGAGCAAACGGGCGGAATTCGCGCCTTTTGGAAGCGACTTCTGATTGCGCGCATCGACAAAAGGAGGCGCGTGAGAATCCCGACGAAATTTCGACCACCTCTCCACGAATTTTGACGCACGTACGTCGAATGCAGGACTGGAGCTGCTTTCACCTACTCATGACCTAGCGGGTCTGTCGCCTGGTCGCGACCGAAAGACACAACGTGCTGGTTCCCGATTGACCTCTCTCATGCGCGGTAAGAAGCTTCGATTAGCAACCGGAAGAAGCGTAATCTGCGCGACAAACACAAGTGAGGAAACGATGACGATCGGACACAAACAAACGAGAAGGCGATTGATAGCATAGTGAACACTCCTCCCATTTTAATCGAAATAAACAATTCTAATGAACTTACCGCCTCCCACGACCCGCTGAAGACGTCCGGCGTGAGGCATTCGATTGGAGTTCCCCCGAATTGCTGCAAATTGCGTTGATCACTCGAACGCTGAAAGAAAACTCACTTTGAAGCTGACGAGGACCGACAGGGCGATCAGGAGATTCGTGGTCAGGTAGGAGTGCAGCCGATCGACGAAATCGCGGTCGTCCGTCCCCGACACGTAGCGAATCATCGACAATACGGTTGTGAGCACCATCTTGCCGGCTCTTTGTTACTGCTCGGTGTTCAAGGGGGTGTGTGGTTGATCAGTAGAGTAAGTGGAAGACGCTACTTGACGGCCGATTGCTCGAACATCTGGAATCACAAAAGAGATGAGATTGGAGCTCGCAAATGCTCGTGCCCGTGTTGAATCGAAACGAATGCAAAACAAACGAGTCCTCCGTCAAATCGAATCGAAGGAAAGCGTCCGTCGAACGTGGACGTTCATAAATCGCCTGCTCAAAAAGACGAGCGGCGTCGCGCGGGGCGTCGGAGCGCGCGAGAAGCCGCGCGGCCAAAAGCAGACGGCCGGCCGACGGGCGCGCGGCGAGCGGCGGATCGAATGGCGCGTGGACGAGCGGAGAGCGGAGTGAAAATTGGCGTGAAAGTGTCTTGACGTTCCATTTGTTTTGAAAGACGAAAGGGTTCAAACAACAGCCATAACGAGGACAAGCGAACTGAACTGCTGGTCATTTCACAATGACCCAGTGCTTACATCATAGCCCTCGCTGTCCACAAATTTCGCAACAGAAAGTGCCAAAAAGGGCGGGAATCCAGAGCGCCCGGACAACGTCGAAACGAGAAGAGCGGACTTTACGCAAAAGCGGGACGAAGAAAGCGGCCGGCGGGCGGCCAAGGAGCCCCTTGTGAGGTTCCAAAAGGCCGACGGCGCCCTCGAGCGGCCACCGGCCAAACGGAGCAGGCGGCCGCGGTGAAACGAAAGCGGCGGCGGCGGCGGCGAGGAGGACAACAACCGTGGAGGAAATGAAAGGATGCTGCTGCTGATGTTTGTCCGGCCGGTCGGTCGGTCGGGTGCCGAAGGAAACCGGCGGGACGAACGTCTCGATTAGCCGTGAGAAAAGTTTGTTTTTCCGAATGAGCGATGGAAGGCGACAATCCGCGGAATTCCTTCCCGTATTTCGAGTGGTAAACACGAGAACGAGGAGGCCAACCAAACGACATGTGGTCAATAAAGTCCGGAGAACATTTGGTTCGTCCGATTCGAGCAAAACAAGTACACGCGCTCTCCACTCGCTCTTCCCGACTTCTAATCGCCTTTAAATCAACGCGACGATTCCGCGCGCACGCTGACTGACCGCAGGCGAGCGAGCGGCCGAGCGGACGAAAGAAGCCGCAAAGTCCACTCGAATTACGCGCCAGTGCAAGAACAAGGCGGCTTGAATTTCTGTTCGACGGCGAGCAGAAGACGAGTGGCCACAAGTTGCAGTCAATTATAAACGAGAACCTTTCAAAGACCGAACGAAATGCGGGAACGCCGCCTGTTTGAAGTGGAAAACACGTGCGGAAGAAAGCCGATTGCAAATGGCGCCTCCTGCTGGCGGATCTCCGCGCTCGTCCCGCCGCTCGTTTCCTCAAGGCCGCCCGCTCGTGGACGTTTCGCTCGAGTCGCTCGCGCGCCCGCTTCCCGCCCGCAGCCGCCCGCAGAGAAAGCGGGCTTCCCGCTCGCGTTCGGGAACGAACAAGGCGGAAAGCAGGCGGTTTATTGTTCTTTCCGTTTGATTTGTTCGCTTCCGTTCGTTCACTAGTCGCCGCTTATTTATTAAAAAGAGAACAGTCATTCGTTGAAGCTAATGAGTGTGGTGGGTGGGTGGGAAGATCGAAGCCGAGTGCTCACTTCTTGCAGTGCTTGTCCGTCGAGCACCAGACTTTTCCTCGCTGCAATCAATCCAATCATTTCATTCCTCTTTCCGTTTGTTTGTACCTTGCACTTGCACGTGGTGCACTCGTCCAGTTGCCAGTGGCTGCCGTCCATTTTGGTCGTCCCGCCGTGGTCGCAGTTTTGTTGCGTCTCGGCCGGATGGGCGGCCACCCACAGGTGGTGCGAACGGCGCCGTCGTCGTTGGGCCGCTTGGCCGGTGGGCTCGCGGGCGGCACACGTCTCGTCGCAACACGACATCCAGAACTTCAGCTCCAGGTCGGGCAGCTCGGAGCACTTGCGGAAATTCCGCTTCTCGGCGCCCACGAACTTGAACACGTCGTCCTGAACACGCATCGATCAGCTCTCTTCTTCTTTCTTTGGCTCCTACCTGAACGTTCTCGATGGAATCTGCGTTGTTGCAGATGACTTTGGCCAACGAGGTCTTTCGGATTTGCTGCAGCTGGAGCGGCGTGAACATGCCGGGATTCTCGTACCTGAACAACAAGCTTTCCATCCATCTGCTTGATTCAAGAACGAACCAGAAACGATCGCCATCGCGCAGCCGCTTGAACTGCTCGCCGATGATGCACGCGAAGGTGGGCCCGACGAGGGCGCCCGGCACGACCTTCTCGATGATTCCGCCCACCCACAGGTCCAAATTGCCGGGATGTCCGTAGAAGGACTTCACTTTGCGCAACACTTCGGGATTGCCCACATCGACCATCAACTCCTCCCACGTCTCCGGCACGGTGAGGTTGCAAAAGCGGCGGTATTCCAGGTAGCTTCAAGCAAACAAGCCTTCCATTGGATTGAAGGAAGGCGATGCTCACCCCTGCAGGCCGTGATCTCGTCCTCGCTGAATGTTGATGGCGGCCAGGTCCATGGAGACGTTCTCCGAGCGGTAGAAGAGCTTGTCGACGAGCGGTTTGGTCAACAGCTGGCCGGTCATCGGCTTCTTCAACGGCTTGGCGAACAGGCCGCGCAGGAGCGGGTCGATGCCGCCTTGCGAGAGGAGTCGCTCGGGCGCGAAGAAGGCTTCTTGGAGAGGCAGAGGGCCGCTGGAGATCGGTTTGAAGTCCTCGTCCAACCTGAAAGAAATGAAAGTGATCGAAAAGAACAAGAGGTGGACGAACCGATCGAACGTCGGGTTGATGATCGTGTGCCCGAAGCGGAAAGCGGCGGTCGCGAACTCGTTGGAGATCGACGCGTCCACTTCGGCGTTGTAGCCCTCGTATTTGCCCACCATGTGGTCGTAGCCGTCCTGCACACGCGAAACAATGAGGAGAATTGAAGCCGAAAGAACCCACTTGACCCAACACTTTCGGCAGCCAATCCTTGTACGTGATGTGTTGCATCATTGCGCCGATGATCTTGCGCGCCTCCTGGAAGATGCGCTCTCCGTCCCAGTCGGGGTTCATTTCCAGCAGCTTGGCGGCGATTCGGTTGTGTTCGCGGAAGAAGATCGTGTGCATCGAAGTGAGGGCGATCTGCAAGCACTCCTTTCGTCCTCTTCCTTTCATTCCAACTCCAACCTGCTCGTTTGCCCGTCCATCGCCCGCCAAGAAGCAGCGAATCGGGTTGTCTTGGGAGACGTTCCGACGGCACTCCATTGCGGAGTCCTTCTCGAAGGGCATGTACGGCTTCTGGCTGGGGGCGACGATGTCGAAGCGGAGGAGGCCGTGGTCGCCGAACAGGTCGCGCAAATCCAACGCGTCCACCTCGGTCGAGCCGTAAACGTTCGACGCGTCGATGAAGCTCGTGATGATGTTCGTTTGCTCGCGGAAGGTCACTTGGCGGAAGATGGGCGACGTCTCGCCGCTGCCGCAAATGGCGGCCGAGCGTTCCACCTCGATGCAAGGGAACTTCTCCGTTCTTCAACCGAAAGGAGTGAGTGGAAGGTGGAAGGGAGGACTCACTTCCGTCGTGGGTCGTCCTCCGGCAGCGGGATGTTGAAGCAGGGTGCCACGTTCTCGCACGTTCGATTGCAAATCGCCCCTCCCGCGTACGTTTGTCGCGCAAGGGCCGGCGCCTTGAACGTGATGTCGTGGTCGAGGAACTGTCCCCATTGCATGAGCATCGCCGTGTACTGCGAGTGGGCGCTCACGCTCTCCGAGCGGATCAGAGCGGTCGAGACGGTGCGCGGGTTGGGCTTCGGGTGGCCGTAGTACTTGCGGGTGGGCTCCCAGCCGACTGGCGTGTTGAATCCTGAATGAAAGAGATTAGGAATGATCGGAAGGAATGCACCCACCGTTCTCGTACATCGGCGGCAGCAGGCGGCGGAAAGGCATTTGGCTCACTCCCTAAAGAAGATGATGGAATGAAGGGTGTGAGAACAAACCCAAGTGGGATGCTCCCAATTGTTGCACTGGCCGGTGTACGAGCGGTATTTCGAGTGGAAGCAGATGTCCGTGCACGCGTCTGAACGGAAAGAAGTTAAGAGGAAGGAAGAGAAGAAAGGACCCGTGAACTGCCCGTTCATGCACCCGCTCAACTCCATCAGCGTTTGAATGTGGGTGACCGAGAGGACGGACTCGTAGGAGACGTTCGTCGGGATGTCGGTGGACTCGAACCGGAGGCCCTGCTCCACGTGCTTCTCGATCAACCGCAACGACTCCTCGTAGATCTCGCGCGCCTTCGTCAACTCGACCGGCCGCTTGATCGCAAAGTGGAAGTGGCGCATGAGTTGGCCGGGGTCCTGCACGCTGCCGCGCAGGTCGTCCTTCGTTTTGGCCACCGCTCTGCATCGAAACAAAAGAATGCGAAGAGTTTTTTGCGGCTTACCGCTCGATGTTGTCCGTGGCCTCGCTGACGATCGTCTTCAGCAGCGAGTTGTCGATCTTCGAGTCCACGTAGTCCAGCTGGGACCAGTCGACGGTCAGCCGGGCGTCGGCGGTCATCGAGCCCACTGCGTTGCCCGCCATGCACGAGTAGTGGCCCTCGTCCGCCCTCCCCACCGGCTGAATGGTCAGCTGACTGCCGTCCGCATTCACCGTGTAGTGCCCCTTGAAGAGCGGAATTTCGCTGCCGCCGAACGACCACACGATCTGCGGCGTGGGATCGCCGCGCGCCACGCAGCGGAACGTCGCCGTTGTCCCTGGGCGCACCTTTTGCGACTTCGGGCCCTCCGTGATCACCGGCGGCGCCGATTTGATGATCCCGAGGCGAGCGGAGGTTTGAATGCGGCCGTGTTGGTTGAACGCGTCGCACGAGTAGCTGAAGCGAAAAGGAATGAAGAAGCAGCGAGTGGAAAGGACGAACGTTCCAACATCGTGCTCCAGAAAGGGATATATGATGAGCTGCGTGTCGTCGTTCTTCAGCTCGTATTTGCGCGACCGTTCGATCGACTTTCCGTTGAACATCCACCGGATTGCGGGCCGGGGGCTGCCCTGCACCTCGCAGTTCAGCTTGACGGTCGCTCCCTCCCGATAGCTCCGATCGCGCGGCGTGTACGTGAACTGCGGAGCGGCAGCTGCAGCGGATTGTGAGGCGCTGAGTTGGCGGATCGGGCTGCAGAAAGAGAGATGAATGGAGGCTTGAGCAAATGACTGCAGACCGAGTGACCCCAACCACGTAGTCGACGGCACACTGGAAACGATGCACGTTCACGTCCGCCTGCCGGAGGAGCAGCGAGCCGTTGTCCAGGATCTCGTACGCGCCGTTCAGGGCGGCGTCCAGCGGAGCTCCACTGCAAACAACAAGCGATTAATTCGAATGCCCCAAGAGAAGGCACTCGTAAATCCAGTGGGTTCGGCGAGCGGCCCCGTCGAAGTCGCAGTTCAAAACGATGCCGTTCGGCGACTCCACCGGAATTCCGTCGAAGCAGCGGACGGCCGTCGGCTCCACGTCGCGCACGGGAACGTCGCGCAACTCGGGCGGATTTTGGCATTTGGCCCGCGAGTCGCCTTCGATCTCCGAGTGGGTGCGGAGGAATAGACTCGTGTCTTTGATGCTGCAATCCACAGATTCTTTTTATTCAATTGTTCGTTCACTTGCCGGCAATCGCAATTCCACGGGTTCTGCGTCAAGTGGACGGCTTTCAGGCGGTAGTTTTGCTCGAACAACCGCTTCAACGAGACGTGCTGAAGGAAGTTGTGGCCCAAGTGGACGCGCTCCAGCGACACCAGCCCGCGGAAGGCGTCGTTGTTCATGTGCGTGAGTTGGTTCCCGTGGGCGTCGAAGACGAGCAGGTGGGAGAACGCGCGCGAAGTCAGTTGGGGCACGTTCCGCAGTTGATTTCGGCCCAAATACAACCGTTTGAGTTGCGGGACCGCGTCGAGCACATTCTAGAGACAACAATGAGTAATCAGAGAGTGCGAAGTGGCCGCAAACTTCGCCCAAATGCCGCAATTGATTGCCGCCGAGGAAGAGCGTCTCCAGGTGGTCCAAACCGCGCAGATTCGACGGACTCAAACGAGTGAGCGAGTTGTGCCGCAGGTCGAGGACGCGGGTGGTCGGCGGGATGTCTGGAGAGCAATCAAACAAGTCGTCTTCCAACGGGAACTCACCTTTAGGGAACGATGTGAAGCCCCGATTGCCGCAGTTCACGTGTTCATTGGCCGAGCATATGCATCGCTCCGGGCACACGAAGGGCGAGTGCTGCCCGCTCGAAAGGAGCGCTAGAAGGAGGAAAACCCCAAGTGAGATCAACATCCTGCAAACAACAGGGGATTAATTGGTAGAGCATCAATGATGGAACTGGAGAGAAAACGAATGCTCTCGCAAAATGGACAATCCCCGACGGTTCGTGCCAACATACGCCCAAATTCAATTGAGCGAAGAGTGCGCAATCCGGGTGAGGAGCACAAGGAGCGAGCAAATTGGATTTGTAGCTAAAGCCGCGGATAAACGAGCAGATTTGAGCACCAACGAGCGGGCTCTCATGCAAGCAACAAATGCAGGACAAGGGCGAGCAGATGGACATTCCAGTCGAAAAGGCAGCAGAGGTTGCAATCAAACGACACCACTATCCGTTACAGTGAAAATCGCTCAAGAGATGCTCGCAAGTGATATGCAAATTGCGGAGCGGCCGCAAACTCCCGACTCAAAGTCCAAGTCGCGCACGCTGGCCGCTCGCCTTTTGATGTCGAGCGGCAATAAAAGAGACGAATCGAGTGTCCTTTTAGTGGAGTGAATGAGTTGCCGAAATGGAAACTTCGCGTATGAATGGGAGGACGTCCACTCGTACGTTTCTTTTCTGTCGGCGAAGTGGAGCGTTCAGTTTGAGCACTGGGTGAGTACTGTACGAAACGGAACGAAAAGAGCAACAGGAATAAAATAGAAGGAAAGTAGTGAGATGGAATCGTATTGTTTGCAGAAAACGGCGGCAAGTGTTGCTCATCTTCCGCTTTCCAATCATTTTTCCCCTCCTTCCCCCTTCTTCCTTTCGGTGCGGAGAGACGAGAGAAGAGCGCGAACGCAGGAAGGCCGTCCGTCGGTTTGATTAAAAGGCGGAAATTACACGAACGAAAGCGAAAAACGGCCGCCGTTTATGGGCGACCGTTTCGCCGCTTTTTTGCCGCCGTCCGACGGAACGTTCGGGTTTCCGAATGGACGTCCTCGACTTTAAAACGAACGAGAAGAACGGGATCGAATGAAAGGAGAGTGAAAGGAATGAGTGGTGGGTATTTCTCCATCTGACAAGTGGGTTTCCTCTCTCGAATGATCGAAATCACGAACTGCACGTCCACTTTCCGCCCGCCCACTCGCCGCGGCCACTCGGACGGCCACGTACCGCCCACCCCCACCGGCCGGCCGAGCGGGCGAGCGAGTGGTCAATCCGCGAATCACTTGCCGTCCGGCGGATCGGCAGGTGCGAAAACAAGACGAGAAGACGGCGGCGGGCGGGCGGGCGGGCGGGCGGAAGCAATCGAGCGGGACGTTGCGGCAAATGCGGTCGCCGAGTGTAAAAAAGCGGGCGGGCGGGCGGCGACGGGCGCGACCATTCGGGCGGCTCCCGTAGGTCATTCGGGCCGCCCGCCCCGTTCTGACATCTCGATTTCTTTCGTGAGATGACACGACATGACGGCGGCGATGAGTGGCATTTCGATTCGAAGCAGCGGCAGGTTGGCGGAAGCCCGCGAGATCGGGCGAACGGCCGGCGGGAAACCCCCGCACTTCCGCTCCAAGTACACGTTCGGTTCACTCGCCGGTTGACTCGATTACTCCGTGCAAGAGGTCACAAATCATTCCGAGAAGTGCGCACTTGGCAAGGCAACGGCCAAACAAACGAGCAGCGAGTGAGTAACGAACACACGCGCCCAAAGGTCGGCAGGAGACGTCAACCCGCAGATTTCACCTGCTTCGCTGGACGGCACGCGGAAATCCGCGAATGCAAACAGTCGCCCAGAAGAAATGAGTGCGGATGGGTTGACTGCAGAAAACTTCAGCTTCTTCGCGCTTATTTCCTGGATTTTGGCGGCAATCGCAGTTCTTTCGGCCGCTTTCACTCTCTTCCTCATTCGAGTCTACTCGCCGCCTCAAATGGGAAGCTACCGTCTTCATTTGATCAACATGACCGTTTGGATCCTCCTCTCCGACCTCTGCTTTACGCTCGTCTCCCGCACGCAAGTGATGCTGCCGGTGGCCGCCTCGTGCACTCTCGGCATCTTCAACGGTTTTTTGATTCCCTTGGTTGGAAGAGACCAGACATTTCGGATCCTTATTGCAAGTCCACAACGTTCTGATGCTTTCTATTTGATTCTTTAGGGAGTTCAGGTGTTCGCAATGACGTCGAGCTTGGCGACGATCTGCAACTCGACGATCTTCCGCTTTCTGGCCGTCCGCCGGCTGCTGCACGTGCGCGGGACCGACGGAATGTGCACGTGGCCGATTTGGGCAGCGATGCTTGTCCTCCAGTTCGTGTGGCCACTGGTTGGAGTGGTCGTCGCCTATCGCACTGAAATCAGTCCGCCGGACGTCTTGCAGTCGGAGATGGAGGTTCGTTTGCCTCCAGTTTGCAATTGAATGCTCTCTGCATGCTTCAGAAACATCCGCAAATTGTTGCCCGTTTCGCCGAACATCCCTGCCTTTTTATTCGAACGGATCCCGTCGGCCTCATCCTACAGCTTCGATACTCCTACCTGACTGCCGCCCACGTCCTCTTCTGCACCCTCTTTACAGCTCTTCTTCTGTTGGCCTCGTGGCGGCTGATCACCACTTCGCAGTGGGGACGAGTGTCCGCCAATTCGCATCTCCTCCACCGGCAACTCATCATTTCGTTGGGCATTCAGGTAAGTCAATTGTCTAAGATCTTCTAATCACTGCCTGGCTGCAGGCATTCGTACCAAACTTCTGCTTCTTCCTTTGCGCCATCACGTTGGTCACGAGCTTCTTTTTGGGCACCCATTTGGCCGGTACTGCTTGCATCTTCTTACAATTAGTCGTCACTTGCACCTATTGCAGAAATGATGGGCCGAACAGCGCTGCACGTGGGCTCCGTCCACTCGTTGATGAACTGCTTGATTTCGTTCTTCACAATTCCTGCTTTCTACCGGGGCTTCAGCGGCTTTCTCAAGGGTTTATTCGGGTGTCTTCGGACGAAAGCGACTCAAGTGACTCCCACTGCGGAGAACAAGCAATAAACGAGCGAGATCACGAGTGTTTCGCCTGCTCGCTCGGCGTGGAGATCGCTGGAGCCGGCGGTTCGCTGCGGGCGCTCTTGTTGGTCTCTTCGAACGCGGCCGCTCGCTGCTGCTCCACCAAGAAGAGGAGGTAGTTGTAGTCGGCCGGACAGTAGACGGCCGATCCCACCAGAAAAAAGTAGTCGCCCACACAGAAGCTGGAAGAAGATGCCTTCAGTCAATGGCCACTCGCTTTTGCCCGCCTACCGCCCATTGCAGCGAGCACACGAGAAGCAGTTCAAGTGGAAGACGTGGTTCTTGGCCCGCATTACCTGCAAAAGTCGATTGATTGCTGCCATTTGGACGGAACTCACGTATTCGAGTGGAGGGACCGCACGAAAACAGCGAGCGCACACACCCGACGTCCCAAACAGCCGCATGTAGTCGCGTTGGCACAAAAGAAGGCTGTTCCGGTGATAGCAAATGCGCGACAAGTCGGCCAGCAGTCCGTTGCAACACGCACACTAAACACAAGGCTTTATTCATCCGTTCTCTTCGATCAACCTTCAAGCAGGAGTCGTGGAACTTGCGGCCAATCACTTCAAGCGCGAACTGATCGCGAATCTTCAGCCCGCAGCCCGCACACTCCACGTTCTCCATCCTTCCGGCCGGTCTACTGAAAGAAAAGAGTGCGCAAAGAAGACAAATAGCCGACCGGAATGTTTAATCCGCGCACTCGCAAATTTTAATTAAAACTCGGAGATCCCCTCGCCCGCTTATCATCAGCGGGCATCAGCGGGCATCTGCGGTCCGAAGGCCACGAACACGCGAGTTCTCTGTGGAAGGCGAATTGCGTGACCGGCCGCAAAACGGTCGGATTGTTTCGTTCGTCCGTCGATCAAAAGAAACTGCCGCCTGCCGGCCGGAAGGCATGGCAACCGGCAGATTGGGAGCAAGAGCACAGTCACGAAATGGCAGCAGGACGAGCATCTTCTTCCCTGCACTCAATTGTATCTTCGATGGTCTTTTGGTCGCTCGGCCGCCGGATGAAGGCGGTAATTGGTTTCTGGTCGCTCGGGCTCGTGGGATGTAATTATTTTCTTGCCGTTTATCATTGATTGCCCGTGTGGACCTCTTTCAAAAAAGTTGAGTAAGCATCTTGCGGCGAAG
Organism: Aphelenchoides fujianensis; assembly: GCA_024699865.1. Classification (NCBI taxonomy): domain Eukaryota; kingdom Metazoa; phylum Nematoda; class Chromadorea; order Rhabditida; family Aphelenchoididae; genus Aphelenchoides; species Aphelenchoides fujianensis. Next base: position 38,201 of record JAMPIO010000333.1, read on the forward strand.
ATTTATTTTTTGCAAAGCGGCGGTCGGTGAGTCACCGGTTTTGAAGAGAGAAAGTGACTCGCCCGCAGACAAGCGAGAAAAAAGGGCGACGGAGAGATCGCGGCCTTTTCGCGTCCCCGCCCGCTCGGCCGCCCATCGGCCGCCACTCCCGCAGATCAAAGGAGCGAATAAAAGCGGGGGGCATCGGCGAGCAGGCAGGACAGGTCCGGAGTGGATGGGTTATCACAGCCAAACCGAAACGCCCATTCACAGTCCCTTGACCGTCTTTTTGCCGCCGGACAGTCGTGTTCGTTACTTTTGATCGAATGAAGCGTTTATTTTACGCACTGTGAGGAAACAAGAACAGGCGATCAAGCACTCGCCTATTCCTCCGGTTGTTCCGCTTGCTCTTCGGCTTGCAGCTCTGCCGGTTCGTCCGCAGCATCGGCCGCTTTGCCGCCTTCTACGAGCTCCAACTCGTCCGGCTTGCGGTCTTCGACGGGCGGCGTGGCGGCCGGCGGGTTTTCTTCCTCCTCCTGCCGCTCCTCCTGATCGCCGACCGGATCTTCGGCGTTCAGCTCGTCGGATCCATCCTGGTGGCTCTTCTCCTTGTCCGGCTGTTGCTGCTCTTTGCCGTTCTCCGCAGGATTTCCAGCCTCCTGTTTCTCGTCGGCCTCCTGCTTGTCTTCTTCCGGTTTGTCCGCTTCGTGGCTCGGCCCAGCGGACTCGTCGGCCACCTGATCGAAGGCCTCGAGCGGCGGCGGCTCGTTTGGAGGTGCCTTCGGCACGTGCTGGTCGTCGGAAAGGTCGTTCGAGAAGTCTTCTTGCTCGTCCGCCGGCTGTTGGTCGTTCAACGGCGGCAAGTCGTGATCGTCGCCGTGGCTGCCGAAGTCGTCAAATTCGCGCCGAAAGACCACCTGCCGCTTGGAGCGGAGCGGCGAGCCGGCGGTGAGTGCGGGGATGCACAAGAGGAGCTGAACAAACGGCAGTCATCACAACACAAACAATCAAGAGTAATGAACGAACCAAAAGCAAGAGATTTCGCCGCATTCTCGTTTCACTCTCCCGAAAGTCGCCGATTGTCCACGATCGTCCGTTTTTTGCTTCCAACTGTTGCTTTTATTTCCATTTGGTTGCTCCGATCGAAAGGATTTGAATTCGAAACGAGTCAGTTCGGGCAAAACGAACACGCGGAAGCGTGTGGGAAGAAAGCGGAAAACTCCCGAACCGGTCGGAATTCGTTTGGGTTTAACCTCCCACTCATGTGTTCGCCGCCTCCTCTCGGTAGTGTCTTGTTTCGATGTTCACGCTGCCGCGGCCTTCGTTCACCATACAAGGTAGTCGAAGCCAGTGCGCATTTAATCGTTTCACAGCAATTTCTTCTCACAAAAACAATCCTGTTTATTGTTTGTTGCCGGTCGCGAATCCTACACGCTGCTGGTCCACGTCGTAGACGGTGCACTTCTCGCGGAGGAACGGAAGGCCGAGGACGTAGTGCGTGTCGTAGCTGCCGTCGTTCAGCGAGAAGAACGCCGCGCACTTGTTGTCCGGCAGTCCGATCTGAACGAGAAGGATGCAAGAAAGGAGTGAGTGAACGGATCTCACGTCCAACACATAGTTCTGGGCGGAAATCGTGTAGTTGACGAAGTCGATCGTGAAGATCAAGTCGGGCAGCGAGGGGATCGCCCCGCAGTTCACGGTGAGCACGTGATCATCCCACGAGTAGTCCGGATTCACGGCCAAGTAGGTCGCATCGTACGCCTGCTGGTCCAGCACGAGCGTGGAGGCGCCGCTATCCAGTTGAGCCGAACGGCGGCGACGCGTCGCAAACCCGCCCACTTGGAACGCCCCGATGTCGATTGCCTGCCCATTGTCGTTCAGATTCAACGGAACGTAGTTGATGTTCGAGTCGCAGTTCGTCGAATCGATGCCGCCGATCGTCAGGAGGCCGTTGTTTGCGGACTGGCCGGGCGACGGGCGGCTGCAGCAAGAAAGTGTGCGCGAGTGGATGAAGAGAACTCACGCGCCCAACCAGACGGTGAACACGTGCTTCTCGAAGTTCGTCAGAAGGTTGAGGATCAGAACTTCCATCGGGTCGGTGTCATCGTCGTTTGTCGACTGGAATCGTCGTTCGGCCGCTCGCGCCTCATCCAACGTCCACGAGAGGCCGAGCACTCCGTCGGCCGGGAACTGGGCAGGCTCGTAGTGAATGTTCTCGACGTCCACCACCGAGCCGAAGCTTTGGTTCCAGCGGAACGAGGAGTTCCCGACGGTCACCTGTTGGCCAATGGCTTCGGATTAACAAGTGAATGCTGCTCACATTCACGTAGTCGAAGTAAAACTGGCAGTCCACTTCGAACGAGTCGGCAAAGCAATCCCACTCGACGGGGCCTACGGAAGAGGTCGAAGACTTGCTACAAGCCAAGAGAAGTGAAAAGAAGGAAAAAGAGTGGACACTTACCTGTCGTCGTAAGTGTGTTGGCCGCTTCCCACGTCGTTACAGCTTGCGTCAAGCACCCAGCTCCTTGATTGCGCCGACTGGACGGCTACAGTGAACGGCTGGGCTAAAAGAAACGATGAGGAAGGTAAAGGTAAGAAAAGAACTTGATTACGAGGGGTTCCGATGGCCAAGTCGAAAAGAAGCAGGTCTTCTGCAACTTCCGCATTCATTTAATCACATCTCAAAGGAACGAACCAACAGAAACAAGCGTACTTCCCTCCTTTCCAGCCGGCAGTCGAACGGAGCGGCCAGCTCGCTGAGCGATCGGCAACTCCAAACGATCCGCTCGCTTGACGGCCGCTGCAGCTTGGATGAGGAGGAGCACGCAGAGAGCGGTCTTCATTTCGTCTTCTGCAAGTTGACCGGCCTTCTTCCTCCTCGTTCTTTTTGAGCACTCCTTTTTGCAGCGATAAGACGGCAGAGAGCATTAATTGAGGGGCAAACGCATGCTTATCGATCCGCCTTCTTGTTGTTCCTCATTGTATGCTGAGGCATAGGTCTCGAGTTTGACATTTGAGTGGGTCGGTGACGACAATCAAGTTCCGCTTTCCCGTCCGGTGCACACCCTTCAGATCAAATCGGACGTTGGCGTGATCCGCTTTTGTGACCTCCTTGCTTCTGGGAGGCGCACGTGTTGCAATCGACTCACTCGTCCTTCTTTTATTTCTACACGTAAACAGGAACAACAGGAATATACTCGTAGAAGAATGGCAAGAAGAATCTCGATCAATGGCCCGTCCACTCGAGGAAGCTCCCGAACAGTTCGGCCGCCTGCTCGCTGACGCAAAGCCGCCCCTCGTCCCATTCGTCCTGCCACTCGGCCAGCCCCTCCTCGTCGTACTCGAAGGTGGGCGAGTTGCCGTTGCTCCAGTAGAGATCCCAGTGCATCGCCGTCTTTCGGTAGACGTCGCCGCCTGCCTGCCATCTCCGCTCTTGCTCGATGATCGCTTCCACTCGTGCCCGAAATTTCTTGCACTTTCGTTCCTAAAAACGAGCATAAATGAAAGTTCAGTTGGACAGTAAGTAAACGTGCCTTTGCCAATGCAACACGAATTTGTGCGTTGATTTGTGTGATCTTGATGCCCACGACGTCCACGGCTAAATCCACGAGCTCTTGGGCGCGGTCTTGAATCAAACGGAGGCGAGTGCGAAACGTCTCTGATTGCTGCAAGGAAATGGATGATCGGGAGTGAAATTCAATTAAACTTGCGCGAATGCCGTGAATCTTGACATTCACTTCTCGGAACGAGAGGGACATGCGGGGGTTGACTCGTTTGAAGCACTCCGACGCCCGTCGCCACGCGTCCAATCGCTGCGTCCTTCCGTCTTCCCGTAGGCCGAGCAAGCGAACTCCTTCGGGTACGAGGTTCACGTACGTCTCGAGATGTTTGAGGTGAGCGTTCGGCGGTATACTGCAAGCAATCGACTGACTCGAATTCAGCAAGGAAGGACGTACTCGCCGGCTTCCGCAAAATACTTCAGCCTGCACGTCCTTTCCCCATACTGCCAGAGGCGAATCCGATGAGCGGGAACACGGAGCGCGCAATAAACGGCTTCTGACAACGAGTAACATCAAACGAACGAAAGCAAAAAGAGAACGTACGAGTCTCATTGCCAGGAAGCAGACTGCAGTCAAACAAGTCCACTGGGCGATCAAAACGACAATAAGCGAGTTCTCGCAACGAGCATCTGAACGCCGTGATGCGGTGGGGCAGGAGGGCGAAGAATGGAGCGCCTCGGCACTCCCATGAGTTCACGTCCAGCTTCTTCAGCTTCGCTTGATCTAAACAGCACAATTTTATCGAAAGGGATGGTCCACAAACTTGCGAGAATTTGCGACAGGCTGGCCGCAAAGCGGCAATAAGCGCCACTCAGCTCCCAACTCTGCAGGCAGAGCTCCACGTGCCGCAGGCGTCGAACGGACGCAAAAAAGAATTCGAGGAAGCGGGAGTTCATGGAGATCGTGAATATAAAGCGAGCCTTGTTCCGTTCCAAGTGGATCTCATCGCCGGGGCCCACAACGATCCACAGTCTGAACGTATCCTTGTACATGGTCCGGGCAAACCGCCGGCACACGAGTGCCTGCCGAAAGAACCACTGCTCGCTGTTGTTGTTGGGCATGAAGCCGTAAACAAGCCGCTTCTGCACCGACGCCCGCAGTTTGGGCTTCGATTTGAGCATTTCGGCGGCAAAATCTGAAAGAATTCAAGTGAAATGATTGGTTTTAACCGATTGGTAAAAGGAAATCAGAAAAACAAGCGGAAAAGGCCGAAACCAACCCCCAAAAAGCGTTCCAAAGGTTCCCCCTCTGACTCCTCTCGCCGCCCGCCAGCGTAAGGAGTTTCGAAAGGCAGCAGAAAAACGGGGACCGGCAAGCGGGCGGGCGAGTGACGTGCTGGTGAGAGGCCGCCGAGCGGTGACTCATCCTCTTTGACCGCAAACGAGCATTTAAAGAACAACAAGAGAGGCTTACAATTGAATCGTTTGTTTGATGTCATCTCCTGGCGTCATTTCGAGTCGAAACGATTTGTATTCGAGCAGCGTTGACCACAAAAACTCGAAAGAATAAACCAACCAAACAATGCAAACATACGTGCATGCTAGCAAAGGATTTGATATTTTTTGCACACAAAAAACACGGGCGTTCATCGACTTCCCTCGCGTTTTTGAAGTTTAGTTGGACCTATAAGCCGATCACCACGTTTAGTTCGCGGAGACTTCGGAGGCGTTCGATTGTTGACTTTCTTTTCGATGAGCAATCGGGCGGCAGAGGCCAATCGGCGGCCGTTTGCTTCGAAGTGCGCACTCGACGCTTTTTGTCCGTCTTTGTTGGCCGTTCGCAAGAAGTATAAAAGAAGCGAGTAGAAGCGTCGTTTGTTCAACCTTTCACTCCAGTCGATTGAAATGAAGTTTGTTCACGTGTTTGCTCTCGTCCTTGTCTTGTGCCTTCTGGGAGAGGTCCAAGCGGCAGGCATCCGAGAGAAGCGCCTTGTTGGAACAGCCGAGAGCGACGAACGAGTGGCGAAAGTGCATGAGGGCGGTCGGCAACTCCAGCACGGCTTCGTCAACTCGCCGTCCTACAACTTTGGACACAGCGGATGCACGGTCATGGTTAGTTCTAGTTGAAAGAACGATGAAGAGCAGTTTCTATCTTTTTTGGTGGGGCACCCACTTCAACGGCAAGAAAATTATACGGTTTAGAGATCCATGCTTGTTCCATGAATGTTGCAGGGAAACCAGGTGTTCGAATGTGACGGCACGAACCGGCCGTTGACTCAAGAAGATCGACGGAAGATGGACGGGTACGGACAGCAAGTGAAGGAGTACTTCAAGCAACTGGTGCGTCCCCTATCACCACTTTTCATTCACCACTTAGTTTCAGTTTCCGCCCGGATTCCCGTTCGTAAAACAGCCCGAAGGTCTGCAGTACCCGCCCTTCCCGCAGCTCTGCAACTCGTGCTGAACAGCCGGCAAGCAGAAGTCCCTGCCGACCGCTCGCTCATTTCCGTTCGGCTTTGTTTTGCTCACGTGCAGTTGCTCTCTCGCTCATTCGGTCGAAATAAACTTTAACTGAACTCGAAGTGAAGGTCGATCGCGCGGACGTGCGTGTAGTTGGACTCCGCGCACAAACGGCGGCGGTTTGTTTGCGCAGAGCAGAGGCCGTGGCTTCCGGCAAAGAAAAAGCAAATGAAAATGCACTGTGCGTAGGAGATAAAAGCCGCTTCTCTATGGATTTGGAACACGAACGAACAGAGCCGAACGATCACCCGAAATGTCCACTCGCTTCCTCTCCGTCCTGATCCTTCTCATCGCTGCGATTTGCCGGCCGGCGAGTGCGGCCGTCCTGCAGCGGTCGCCGTTCTCCTTCACGGCCGGTGGGTGCACGTTTGACGTTTCGGTAGGCCGGCGGGGAAGGAGGAGCATTAAAGGAACGTTGGATTGCAGGACTCGCCTTTTTTCTCGTGCAAGAACATGCCCCAGCCGCCGATGATGCCCGATTTCAACTCGGTGGGGCCACTTTTTTTCGCATCCACACAATCACAAGCTCTTTTCAGTTCAATCCTTTTGACGGCGAGAATGAGGACAAGATTGTTGATGCCAACGATCGCCCGTGATCGTCCAAACGCAGAAGGCTGGCCGCGGTTGCTGGAAAATGGCCACCAACCTTCTTTTGTTGACGTGTAGCACGGAATAAACGCACGCTTGTTGACTTCTGATTGATTCCACAAAGAGAAGACGGCAGTTTGCGGAAAATCTAACAAATACCTGCCCCTTTCGGCCGCCGTCGACAGCCAGACGTACGGCGTGTAACGGAATTTGTGTCAACGGGTCAAACGCGAGTTTGGTCCCGCAGCAACAAGTCCACTGATTTGGCGAAGAGCTTCTGATTCTTTTCGCCAAACGCGTTGACTTTTTGCGGCGGGACTCCTTTTGCGTTTGACGCGTTGACAATAATTTTGAAACACCAGGTAAACCCACCGCTTCTCTTGCGCAACGGGGAATGAGCGGCAGAAACGAGGGCCATGACGCAACAAAGTGGAAGTCTTCTTATTCGAAGCAAGTCGACCAGACGAATTTGCATGAGAGCGAACGAAGTCGACGTCGGGGCTCGAGCGCCCGCTTTCGGCGCACTCGACCAAACGGTCTCACCACCAATCGGCTGTCTGCTCCCCGCTCTCGCTCTCCCCTCGGAATGGTCGGCCGCTCGCTGCTCCTCCTGCTCGCCGCCTTCGGGATCGCGGCGTGGATGCCGGCCGTCGCGGGTCTTAGCCTCACGTGAGTCCCCTTGCTTGCGCTCCATCCATCCACACACTCACCGCTCGTCGAATGGTTGTAGGAAGTTGGAGAATCACGAAAACGACGTTACCGTGTTGTTTCCGCGCGCCCACTACGCCAACACGGTCTACTTCTTCGTGGAGTCGGGGCCGGACGTGAAGGGCAAGAACGAGAAGTGAGTGGCTCGGCATCTTCGCTTCCAACCGACCTTGTTTGCAGGCTCATCGTCACGTACCAGGAATGTACCTTCACGCTCAGTACGGCCAACGACGGGGACAAGCTCCTGTTCCAGTTGACTCGCAGCGACCCGCTGGCCACCAGTTCGTTCCCTTCCCACCCTCTAATCACTCATTCCCGCTTGCAGACCCGCCGAAAGCCAAGTTCTCCAGCGCCCAGGGCTTCGCCTTCAAGGTGAATGAGAGGAGAAGACGGCAGTTAACCGCTTGCTTAGGTTTGGGGCCCCAACCTCTACTACGGCTCGGCGAACGGCAGCCCGCCCTCGTTCCTGCGCTGCGTCTCGGCCAGCGATTGGTGTCAAGGCGTCAACTGCACGGCCCACCTGACGCTGACGAAGTCCGGCAACGGGATCGGGCTGAACGTCTCGGTGGTGAGTCCCCACCCTTTTCGCAGCCGCCTCCAATCGCTCCAATCTGTCCAGCTGCACGCCGACGAGGTCCGCGGTTATGGCCCTCTGAAAGACACGTCGGGCTTCGTGGCCGAGAAGAAGGAGGAGAAGAGCTGGTGGAGCACCTGGGTCATCGTCGGTCTCGCGTGAGTCTTCTCTTCCGTAAAATCGTCTATTTATTCCTTATGTTCCAGTATTCTGATCCTCCTCATCGTGATCATCCTCGCGTTGCTGATCGCCGGCATCATCGGCTTCCTGATCGGCCGCCGCAATCAGAAGCGCGGGAAGGCGGCGCCGAAGAAGGGAGCCGCCGGACCGCCGGCCCGTTCGCCCGCCGCCGCCAAGGACCAGGGCGGCTTCGTGACGCAGGCGGCGGACGGCGGCGTCACGCAGGGCGTGACCCAGGGCGGCGTCACGCAAAACGAGGAGCAAGTGACCGAGAAGCAGACGGCCACGCCGGCCAACACGCCCGGACCGGCCAGCAACACGCCCGCGCAGACGCCCAAGAACGTGAGTCTCCCCCCTCCCTCCCTCCACCTCTGATCCTCTCGATTGCAGAATGGAGGCGGCCTGGAGGTGAAGACGGTGCGCTACTAGGCGGAGGTGGGGCCCCACGAGTGTCGTTCGTTCGTTAGGAGAAGGATGTTGTGCTTTGTGATCGCTCGTTGTGCGGAGTGGTCTTCGTTTCTGTCTGTTGTAACCGAAAAATAAATTCGATTCGTCGAGATCTTCTTGGCGTCTTTGATCCCAACGAACAAAATGGCCGACCGTGCACAATAATCAATCGTCCTCCCACTCGTCTTTCTGCCTGACTCATCGCTCCGCTCTGCAAAACAAAGCAGAGATCACTGGCGGCATTTCGACACACTCCAATGTTTCGAAACGTCCGGTTGTGCTTTGTGTTCGGCGCCCGTATCGCCGGCGGAACGGACCGACGAAAGGGAGACGCCGCCCGGGTCGCCCGACGGTCGACAAGACGAATTGGTTTGCACGCCGCCGCTGCTTTTTGATCCCCGAAACGATGCAAGGAGAAGTGCGCGGTCCACGTTTCGATGGGTGTTTGCGTTTCGCATCGAAGTGACCCCCACCAGTCGGCAGCGGCGGCGGCGAGTTGCTTTACGTGAAGCGCTCGCCGGCCCGCTTACTCACCCGCTCGCTCGCATCTTTTCGCTCTCGCCGCCGGCTTGACCATTCGGATTTCGCAACGGCGGCGGCGAACGTGCTTTTTCCCGCCTTTCGGTCCGCCCGCCCAGTGGCAAGTGGAGAACGGAGCGTTCCGTCGCCGCCGCCGCCGTGCGCCCGCCCTCCGTTTAAAAGGCGGCCGGCCACACCGAACGCCCGCATTTTCTCCACTTGCACCCCGCGCTCTCGAGCACGATGCTCCCGCCGTCGGGTGCAAACGACTCCTCTGCATTGAGCACAATGGAGTTTCTGTTCTGCTCATCCAAAATACTCGTGAGTACCATTCAATCTAAAGAATTCCTTGCAATTCTCGTAAATTTCAGCCCCCAATCACACGAAACACTGAGATTTGGGAGGTGCTCACGCCCTGCCTCGTCTACTCGCTGGTTCCGTTGATCTCCGTCGGCTGCTCGCTCCTCACGCTCGTCTTTGTCCTCCTTTCCGTTTGGATCGACCGCGCCGAGTCGCTGGGCTTCGCCAATCGATGGACGCGACTAAAAGCCGTCTGTTTCATTCGCGAAAGTGCAAATGAGATCACTCGGGCGTGTTGCAGGAGTTATCAGTCGTCTCGCTGATCGTTTCGCTCCTCTGGGCGCTGCCCGACGGCCTCTTCGTTTCGGCGGACGGCTTCCAGCACGAACATTTCGTCCATCTTTTTGGCAACTTTCTCTTCAACGTGAGTTCTTTTTGCACTTATTTGTTTGCCACACATCTCCCGTCCTCCCACCACCAATCGCCCGTTATCTCCTCGCTTATCGTTTGTGTCGAAATCGACCGGAAGGCGGGCGGCTGGTCGACGGTCACTTGAGAGTCGATTGCGCAACCCGCGACCGGAAATGACTCACTCGTCTGCAGCCCTCGGCTGATTACTGTGCTGCTTGCAGTTGTTCACGTGCATCTCCTACGCGCTCTGCATTCGCTTCGGGATCATCTCGAGCGGCCTCTTGCATTTGACATGGACGCTGCGGATGATCACGCTGATCCCGCTCAATTTGTTCTTCTTGGACGGCCTTTTGGTTTGTTCTCTTCTTTACTCACTTCTGATGGGTTGTTTGAAGAACTCGATGGAAGACGCGCGAACGCCGGCCTTCGGTTTGTGCCTCTCGGTCGCCGAATTCGCCATCTCCTGCGTGATGGTCGTCTTGTTGTGGTTCCCGGACGGCTCTCAAGCAAGAAACTACCGGCATTTGGATCAAGTGAGCTCAGTTTGTTCGTCTTCTGTTCGTTTAAGCGCAAGTCTTCAGCCACCACCTGTTTCTGCGACGAATTCCTTCGGACAGAGCGTGATGTACACGTACACGGTCCCGCTGCTCCGGCAGTCCTTCCGCGGGCCCGTCGAGTACGAAGACTTTTGGGCCAGCGAGAAGCGAAACCGCAGCGACGTGCTGGCGCGGGCGGTGGGCAACGAGAAGCCGGCGAGTGTGTGCGGCCTGCTTTGGCTGATGCTCCGCATCTCGTGGCTCGACCAGCTGAAGGGCAATCTGAACGGCGTGTGGACGTGCTTCCTCTCGTTCATCAACTATTTCGTGATCGCTTTGATCATGCAAGTGGTTTCGGGCGACTACCCGCTTTGGATGGGCTGTCTTGTCGCCACTCTCCCGTCGCTGCTGATGTGCGTTCGGCAGATTGGAGTCTCCGTAGGCTACGTTCAAGTGAACCTGGCGTACTTCTCCATTCGTTCGTGTCTGAACGGAATGATCTTCGATAAGGTTTGTCCTCTATCTAGTGCGTTCAGTCTACTCGTTGCAGATGCTCCGCTTGTCGCCGACCGTTCAAACGAAGACCTCAAGCGGCGAGATCATCAACCACATGACCGTCGACTTGATGCGCACGCGGATCTTTTGGCTCTACTTGAAGGATTTCTTCGTCTGTCCGGCCCTCGTAAGCAAGCGAGAATCTTGCTCAATCTTTCATCTCCCGTTCAGATCCTGGTTTCTGGCGCCTTGTTGGCCCGACTGGTCGGAATTCTGCCCGCTTCCATGGGCCTCTTGGTCCTCTTCTTTTTCATGATCGCCAACGTGCTCACTTCTCGCTTTTCGATGCGCTTTTCCGTGAGTTCCCTCTTCTCTTCACACACTCAGTCACTCTTTCGTTCAGCGAGCTCAAATGAACTTCAAGGTAGGATTGGCAGTCGGCCAGCTGGCCGGCCACTTGCCAACGCTACTTCTAGGACGAGCGGCTGAAGCTGATCTCGGACATCCTGAACGGAATCCGCGTGTGGAAGCTGTACGGCTGGGAGCGGTCGATGGAGAAGCTGGCCGAGCGCGTGCGCGCGAAGGAGTTGAACGAACTGAAGAAATGCATCCCCTGCGACGCTTTCCTCGACGGCTCCTTCGACATGGGCCCTGCAGGTGAGCGAGTGGGCCGTGGGCAGCTCTTACTCTCAATTGTTTGCAGTGGCCACTCTAGCGACCTTCTACTTCTACCTGGTGGTCAAGGAGAACGCGCTGGATCCCGCGACCGCCTTCATGGTTCTCTTCTTGTTCACTCTTGTGCGGGTACGTTCTCTGAAAAGGTTTGTGTTTGCTATTAAGCGTGATTAAAGGTCTCGATCAACTTTCTGCCGCAACTCTTCTCGTGCACGGTTAACGCATACATTTCGATGAAACGACTCGTCAAGTTCCTGAACCAAGAGGAGCGGCCGCCCGTCGATCACGTTTTGAGTCCGCTCTTGGATGCGGACGAAGTCGGTAGGCGGAAACAACTAACGATCACCACTTTTCCCCATTTGAAGTCCACCTGCAAGACGCCGCGTTCTCTTGGACGGGCAATTCGGAGGACTTCGCCCTGCGCGACCTGAATTTGCGCGTGCGGAAGGGCGAGCTGCTGGCCGTTTTGGGCGCGGTGGGCAGCGGGAAGTCCACCCTCCTGCACGCGCTCTGCAACGAACTGCAGCCGACGAGCGGTGCGGCGGCCATCCGCCCGCTCCGGACCGCCTACGTCTCGCAGCAGGCGTTCATCCAGAACTTGACGCTTCGGGACAACGTCCTCTTCGATGCGGAGCTCCAGCCCGCCCTCTACGACCGCACACTCGAAGCGTGCGCCCTCAAAGTGGACCTCCAGTCGTTGCCTTCCGGCGACCTCACCGAGATTGGCGAGAAGGTTTGTTCTTTCCATCAGATCACAATGAACTTCTCGCTGCAGGGCATCAACCTGAGCGGCGGTCAGAAGGCGCGCGTGTCCTTGGCAAGGGCCGTCTACTTCCAAGCCGACTTCTACGTGCTCGACGATCCGTTCTCGGCCGTCGATGCGCACGTCGGGGAGCACCTCTTCGAGCAGGTGGTTGGACCGAATGGAATGCTGAACCGAACGACACGAGTTGTCGCCCTGAACTCGGCCGCTCATCTCCACCTGTTCGACAAGATCGTTTGCTTAACTGGTAAGCGAGTAGAGGGTTTCCGTTCACTTTTCGATTGCAGACGGCCGCATCACTCACTGCGACACGTATCAGTCGCTCGCCCAAGATCCCACCTCTCCGATCGCCAAACTCCTTTCGAAGGGCAGCGCGAAGAAGAAGCGGACTTCTTTAAAGGAGAAGAAGCAGCCGGACGAGAGCTCACAGTCGAGCACTTCGAACGACGACGACGAGGAGGAGGAGGGCGAGAAGAAGGCGCGCGAAGTGGACGTGTTGATCGAAAAAGAAGACCAACGACACGGCAAAGTCCACTACGCCATCTACTGGGACTACATCCAAGCGTTCGGCCCGCTGAACTTTGCCATCTTCCTCTTCATGCTGATGGGCGTCTCGACCGGGATGGTCGCCGCTTCGAACATTTTCCTTGCCAACTGGTCGTCGTCCGTCAATCGAACGGCCGAACCCGCGCTCGGCAACCTCGAGATTTACGCGTCGTTAGCTGTGGGCGGATGTAGGCGACTCTTTTAATCAATTCACTCACTTTTCGTCTCTTGAAGCGGTGGTCCTCTTCTTCTCGTTCCTTCTGCTGGGCTACGGCGGCTTCAAGGCGAGCAAGTGGTTCCATAAGGAGCTCGTCGGCAAGTCCCCGCTGCTGACCGCTCTTCTATTTCCAACATTTCTTGCAGCTTCGGTCGTTCGCGCCAAGATGAGCTGGTTTGACTGCACGCCTTTGGGGCGAATCCTCAACAGATTCTCGGCGGACATGGAATTCTGCGACTCTAACGTTTGACTTCTGAATCCTTCTGGTAGCTGACAATTTGTTTAGATGATCCCAATGTGCGCGAACGTCTTCTTCTCGCTGCAGGAAATCGCCTACTCGCTCCTTTCGATCTTCTTTGCGATCCCATGGCTCTCTCTTGCGTTGGTGCCCTACTTCGTCCTTTTCGTCATCATTGTGGTGAGCAGTGACCATTAGAGCCTCTTTCACCGACATGCTGGTTGTTTAGCGCTTCTTCAACTCTTCCTTCGCCCAGTTCCGGCGGATGAGCACGAGCTCGTTGTCGACGTTGTGCTCGGTGGTCGGAGACGCGTACAACGGCGCCTCGTCGATCCGCGTGTTCGGCCGAGTGGGGCAGTTCCGACAGCTCCTGAACAAGAGGATGGACCGCTACACGGAGGCCAACTTCGTCGAACAAGTTACCAGCGGGTGGATGAAGGGGATCCTCTGTCTGCTCACGAACTTGATGATCATGTTCTTCCTTTTGGCGGGCATCTGGACCGCCCACCGTGGTTTTCTCTCGTTGGGGCTGCTCGGCATGATCGTCAACTCGTCCTTCTCGGTTCGTCCACTTTCCTCATTCAACTCATTCGTTCGTTCTTGCAGATGAGCCGCATGTTCTCCGGTCTCGCCCAAGTGTTCCGATCGGTGGAGACGGAGATCGTGAGCGTGGAGCGGCTGAAGGAGTTCATTAACATCGAGCGGGAGCCCATCTGGGCGAAGTCCAGCACGAAGAAGCCGCTGGAGAAGATCTCGAGTGCGAAGATCGAATTCGAGAACATCTGGCTGCGCTACCGCGAGCAGGACGACCCCGTCCTCAAGGGCGGTAGGCGGCCGCTTTCTTTCGATCATCATCGCTTGTTTCCAGTCTCCTTTGTCGTGCAGCCGGGCGAGAAGATCGGGATCGTCGGACGGACGGGAGCCGGCACGTCGTTCTTGTGTCTTGTAGTGAATCTTTCCGGTTGTTTGCAGGAAAAACCTCATTGACGAGCGTCCTCTTCCGCTTGATCGAACCCTTCGACGGGACGATCCGCATCGGGAACGGGGACATTCGGGACTACGGCACGAATCTGCGGCGACTGCTCACCATCATTCCGCAAGTGAGTGCAAGAAGGAAGAAAACGAGCACTAACCGATGATTCTTAAGGACCCCGTCCTGTTCTGCGGCTCCCTTCGCTCGAACCTCGACCCGTTCGAGGAGTTCGACGACCAGGAGTTGTGGGCCGCACTGCGGAAGGCCCACCTGCACGACTACGTGGTCGGGCTGAGCGGCAAGCTGGACTCGGAGGTCACCGAGGGGGGCACCAATTTGAGGTGGGCGAACGAGCTCAATGAGGGGAGTAACCCAACGGTGTTCAGCGTCGGGCAACGACAACTCGTGTGTTTGGCGCGTGCCCTCCTGCGCACCGCTTCGATCCTCGTGCTGGACGAGGCGACTGCAGCCGTAAGCAAAAAAAAGAAGAGCAATGCGTGACCTCTGTTCATTCAGGTGGACGCGGAAACGGACCGCTTGATCCAAGAGACGATCCGGACGAACTTCTCCACGAGCACAATCCTGACGATCGCCCACCGCCTGCACACGATCATGGACTACGACAAGGTGCTCGTCATGGACGCCGGCCGCGTCCGCGAGTTCGACGCCATCGATCGGCTGCTCAACGACCGCTCGAGTGCCTTCCGGACGTTCGCCGAGAAAGCGGGGCTCATTCATTGAACATTGAGTACAATCCGTTTGCATCTCTTGTTACTCTTCCTATGTTACTGTTGCTCATCACCCACTTACAACGACCAATAAATTTGTTGACATAAGCAGATTGGGCAGGATTCGTGGCAGGGCCAATGGAAAACGAGGAAATGTGCTCGTTTTCATCCCGAACAAGATTTCAGCTCCCTACTGTGTTGTCCAAACGCTCCATTAGACTACCGGAAGACGATCGATCGAGGGAAGAGGAGTCCACGAAACGGTCGACGGAAACAATCGACGAGCCCCACCTCGCGTCCATTCGCGGCGACCGGCCGGTCGGCCACGTACCGCGCGCGCGAGACAAAAGAGGAGCGCGCGCAATTTGGTCAAACACCCGCCCGCCCGCCGGCCTTCACGCGTCCAAACGGAAGGAGAGCAAACAACGAGTGGACGACGAGGAGGCGGCGATGAACACAATCAAAAACTCCTGCGTCTTCCCGTCTTTTGCAACCGACGGGTTTGTTCTTCTTCACTTCTCATTCAGCGCTCTTTTCTTAAGACAAACCAGGTGATAGACTCCAGTCATTTGCTCTCACAGAGTGTCTTCCAGTTTGCTCTGATTCGATCGAAAGTGCAACCTTTTCGAATATAAACGCGGTACTTGCTTTCGTTCCCGCTTTTACTTTGTCGTGCGCGTGATTCAAACGGGTTATCTTCTAAAAATTCCAACCGTTTCGCTTCAGGATGCTGACGTCAACGACCGCCGCCTTCCTCCTTGTCGCCCTGCTCGCCATCAGCAGCCCAGCGAAGGCGAATCGGGCGGGCACGATGCCGATGCACAAGTTGAAGTTCTGCGACTACATCCTCCGCATCAACGCCTTCGACGCGCACTGTAACCCGGCGGGCACCGGCCGCTCCGTCAAACAGCGAAAGCCCGCCGCCGACTCACCGAACGACCCGCCGGCCGACTCGACCGTCGAGCCCGCGCCTCTCGTGCCGCCGACGAACAAGTCCGCCGATCGTGCACGTGAGTCCGTGGCACGCATCGACCGGACGCTCACCTTGCTCAAATTCAGCCGCCTTCAAGCAGTGCTTCTTAAAGTGAGTCGTTTTAACTAACAAACGATCGCTGACGACGAGCATTGCAGGTACAACAAAAATCATTGTCTACGGTCAAATTCCTGCGAATCTAACCTCGTACGTTCACTCACCTCTTCTATCGTCCACTCATCTCCTTCGTTTCAGCTGTGTGTCGACGTCAAAGGAGATCCTTGCTGCGTGGCCACGCCGGGCAATTGCCCCACCGTCCAACAGTTGGGGATCGTTTGTGTGCGATCGAAGCCGACGAATTGGTGCGACACCCATACAGATTGTGGGAGGGGGTCGTTGTGTTGCGACTCGGGTTGCTCGTACAACGTCTGTGTGAACTGACCTCCTCTCCGCTCTCCTCCTCGCCCCGTTCAACTGCTTTGATCTCCGCACTCACGATCTTCCCTCCCCGTGGCCATCCTCTTCAATAAACAAACGTTAACTTTCTCCGTGATTGTCGGCCATTAAACGGGTTTTGAATGGAAGGCTAGCAGCTCGGCAATTCGCCGCTGTTCGAGCCGTCGTGCTAACGAGCCGTTTTGCTTTCTTTTAGCACTTCTTCTACACACACCAACCGTCAGCATTCCTTGGTTTATTTCATGTACAAAATAGAAGAGCACGCATTCACTTTTTGCACCAAACCGGAAGAAATCGAGAGGAGACTCCTGCCCAATCAGAAGGCACGATCCACGTGCAGCGTGTTGGAGGTCTTCCGTTGCGGGTTCTCCAACTCGCGCACGTAGCCGTTGTGGATCGTGCGCACGACGAAGTTGACCATCAGCTTCCAAACGGTGTGCCCCTCGGGATTCTGGAAGACGATCCGCGGCGGGTTGTCCTCGAAGACGCGGCAAAAGAGCGGCCAGTAGGCCGAATTGTCGAAGCCGAAGTTCGCGTGATGACCGCCGAGGCACTGGAGTGCTCCACTCATTACTTGTGTCCATCACCACCTTCCACTTGCCTCCAACGCAAAGGCGACCTTCTTGAGGTCGTCGAAGTTCGTAATGACGAAATCGAAGACCGTCCCGAAGTTCGACGCCAGGCGGTTGAAGCGGCTGCTCGAGACGATCTCCTTGTCGGTCATTCCGGTCAGCGAGAACACCTGGTAAAGTTGGTTGTTCGAACGAAGCAGGTGGGCCATGATGTTCTTCGAGCAGTCCTCCTTGTCCGCCTCCTCCGCCCGCATCCACAGCTTCTCGATGATCATCTCAAAAACCGAAAGATTACTCTTGTTCCATTGAACGAAAGAACTTTTTGATGTCGAGTGAGTCCGGTGATGCACGCGCGGTCGGCACTCGGCGACGGACTTCGACTTCCATCTCGCTGCTGCTCCTGCTGCCGCCGCGCGAGGGCCAACAGTCGCGGGTCGGTGGGATCCCACAGCCGCACGGCGTTCGGCGCCTTCTTCCGCGCGTAACGAGCCGACTTCGAGTTCTCCGACGCCCGCTGGATCTCCTGCGTGGAGCGGGGCTCCAGCGAGCGCGAGCGGATCGACCGGCCGCCGGAGTCCTCGCGGAAGAGCGGAAAGCCGTGGCGCACGTTCCGCCGCAGAAGATTCGTCTCCTACAACAAAGAAGGCGATTGGTTGGAGGTTGGGTGAAAGGAACGCACCCCGCCAAGCGAGTTCGTGTTTCCCATCGCCTTCGAGTCGGTGGCTGCAATCTCGTCAATCGATCAACTTCTTTACTCTCAAAAACATCACGCATACGAAAATGTACTCGACGAATCACGAATTGCGTAACGAGTGACACGCCCTCAGAATCGAATTAGCCGCCGCTTCATCGAGGCCAACCGGTCGAATCGGAGGAAACAAGAAGCAAAGGGCAGCTGGTCGAGCGGATGATAAGAAGACGGGCGGCTAATCGACCGTGAGGGCCACCGGCTTCTCGACATCCGCTTTCCGGCAAACAAAAAGGAAGGAAGGAAGAGAGTGAAGACGGGTGGGTATTTTCGGAAGGCGGATGTTCCGTTCGGGAACGACGGCCGGAAGCGACGTAACCGGCAGCATCGTTCGTTCAAAGGTGAACACAAAGCTATTCATTAGAGGAGGAATGTTCGAAGCAATGAATGAGTCAAGCGATGTAGTGAATCGATAACAAGACGCGTTTCCTCCCCTCGCCCGCAAGCCTACGGAAGGACCGAAATGTTGACTTCGAACAAAAAGAAGTGCGAAATCGTGGCCCAAATTGGCGCCGACGTGTGCGGCGAGTGGCGAGCGGCGCCCAAAGCGGACAATTAGGCGCCGGCAAGAGGGCGGCTCGTGATCGGCGGAACTCGTCGAAATCACGTGCGTCCGCCCGGCCAGTTGGGGCTGTGCGGTTACCGTAATTTGTGCCCGCAGATAAACCTTGTGGTTTGGAGCGAGCATTCGGTAGCCGGTCGGTCGGCCAGCCGGTCGTCCAGTCGGTCGGTCAAGAAGCAATGGGCCGGCCGTTCGGCAAGTGAGGATTAGCGGTCGGAATGAGCGGACGGCCGGAGCGGAGAAGTGGATTACCGGCCGCAGAGACAAAAGTTTCAATTTGCTTCCGGCCGCCCATTCGTGCGCGAAATACGATCGTTTGCAAAAATTTGAGAAGAAGCCGCCCGACCGGTCGCCCTCCTCGTTGAAGTGCATAATTGCCGGGCGGCCCGACGAGGAGCGGCGGCTTTCCGCGAGTCCTGACGCTAATGAGAAGCGAGAGGCGCCGAATCGCCGAGGGACCTCTCGTGTTCTGTCGAGATGCCATCGCGGGAGGAGGAGGGGCGAAAAGAAAGCCGTTTTCGGTCAATTAGCACCTCCGCACTCTTCTTTCGACTTGTGACCTCCCGGCCAAGCAATCCAAAGCCGCGTGCACTTTGTTTTGCCACTTGTGACGTTCCTGTTTTGTAGCTCGAGCAGTGCAATGCAGATTCGATGCTTTCAATGCTCACTCTCAGCAGAACACCCGAATGACACATGTTGTTCAGTGGACTTTAAGAAGGAAGATGCACCCCCGACCGCAATGATTTGTCAGGGCGTAAGAAACATCCGTCGGAAGTGAATCGAAGTGTTGCAAAGGCCAAAGAAAACAAACGGGATGAAACATACACACTTGAAGTAGACACTACAGCTGACTCCTTTGATTCAAGACGCTCAGATTCAACTCGCTTGTTTCTTCACTACTTTTCCGTGCGCACGACGGTGTGTGAATGCAAGGTTTAATTACGCTACGCTCCTTTCTCACCCGTCGAATCAACGAAATAGAAAAGCGTGTATCCATTTGCCGCCCAAGGGTTGAATTTCCGCCGAATTTCGAAATCGGCGCCCAAAATCGGGCATGTCGGCGGGGGCAAAGACGCGCACTCCCGTCGGCTAGCCGGCCGGTCGGCAAGCAGGTAACCCAACACCCCCGCCGTACACGACGGAAACGGCGGAAGGCGGCCGGCACTCGGCGGAAGCTCGTCTGTCCGGCCGGCCGACTGTGGGCGGAAGCCGCACGATGTTCTTTGGGCCATTCGATCGATTCAACAAGAGTGCATTCGGTTATTAGCCGCCACTCTTCGCTCTTCTCCTTGCAAGCTGCCCGCCTTGACGTGATCCGGCGGACGTCAGCGGCCGGCGGACACGCGATTACAACGAGGCGAAAGCCGACTGTTTGCGCACCGGCGGCCAAGTGGCCAGTCGGCCGTTTTTTCTGTCGAAATCCCGCGCGGAGATCCGAATTGTCGCGAGAAGTCGGCGCGCAAACACCCGCCCGCCCCCTACCGCCTCCTGCCGCCGTCGACCGGAGGTCATCGAAGAGCGGAGGCGACGAACAAGCGGCCAGAACAATCATAACTGCAGGCCGGTCGGTCGGTCGGCCGAGCGGTCGGTTTGTGCAAGGAGGACGTGTTACTTGTTTAAATTTAATTTGCGTAACATTCCTTGCATCATCCCTCCGTGCAATTGATCTCTTTGCCATCATCTACGAGATCCGGCCGATCTCGAGATAAAAAGTGCTCGATTTCATCCGGCCGCCTCCTTCCGCTCGCTGCTCTCGATCGTCGCCCGCTTGTGCTCGCGAGTGTCCACTTGATTCCCGCCTCCGCTGCTTTCCGATCGCCCGTCCGCGGCCGTCCGTCCGGAAGTGCTGGCCGACCGAACGAAGTGGCCGAGCGTGCGGAAGAGCGAGTGGATTGCGCAACAGTCGAGCGGAAGCCGTCGGTCGGTCGGGTTTGAAACGAAGAAGTGGGCGAGCGGTTTGTTTGTCGATTATGAGCCGCTTGTTTCATTTCGGTTTGATCTTCCGTCCTTCCGCTCTTTCTTTCGAGTGCGTGAGCGAGTGGGCGGAAGGACACGAATCGCCGGCGTTGACTCACGTTTCGCAACAACGACGATCAATCCACTCGCTTTTGATTCGATTGCGGCGAACTTCCCGTCGGTCGGGCGGCTCGTCATAAGCGGGCGGGCGGCAGAAAGAAAGCGGGAGTGATCGGCGGGTCGGTTGATGAATGAGTGGGCGGTCGCCTCCTCGTTTGGCAACCGGTTTCCCCGCCCTCGTCGGTGGAGCGGCGGTGCAAACGAAAGCGAGAAGTTTGCAGTTAGCAGGCGGCGGGGCAACAGTCGCCGAGTTTCAAGTGTTTTCCGCCCGTTTGCGGCCAGTTTCCGAATTGCGGCCTGCCGTTGATAAGCGGGCGGAAGCGAGTGGTCAATTCGGGGGTATCTTGCTACTTTCTTTCTTGTAGGGTGCAATTAGCGAGTTTATTGTTGAAGAATAGGAGTTTACGAGCTACCTTGACGGCCGCCAGTGGCGAACGGCCGCCTCCGCTCGTTTTGTTGACTCACCGCCCGCCCCACACTTTGCCCCCGTTCTGCCGTTCGCCCGTTCCGTTCTGCGAGTCGTCCATTCCGCCGGCCGGCCGGCCGCCCGTTCGATTTGAAATTCCGACCGAAATGGCGGGCGGGGGTCGACTTCGCGAAGAAAGCGGAAGAAGCGGCCGGCCGGCCGGCGTGATTCATCGCTTCGGTTTGTCCGAACTGCTCGTCCTTTCGGCTCGGCGGATGACGTCGCCGAATGAACGCGATTGTTCGGGGGACGCCCCCGCCCGTCGAACCGCTGGACCTTCCGTGCGGCTCGCGCTCGTCGGCTTACCGCCCGCCGCCGCCGTCCGGTCGGTCGGTCGGCTCGTTCGACGAGGCGGCCGGCGGTGATTGCGAGGAGGCGACGGGAGACGGACGTTTGTTTGTGTTTTGGTCCACCGGACGTCGGAGTGATCGAATTCGTTCGCGCGTTTCCCTGGATTTCTTTCGTTCGTCCCTGAAATCCGGAAGCTGGTAGGCGGAAGCTGGTAGGCGGGAGCGAAATGCGGGAGATCGGGGCGATCGGGCGGGCGGCCCCAGCAGACGGACGGGGCGGCCCCTCCACTTTTGCGGGGCAGGAGATAAAAAAAGAAGAAGAAGACGAGCGGGGGAGGGGGGCGGGTGTCGAAATCGATGGGGGTTTCCATCATCTCCATTCACTTCTTCGCGGAATTCCGTCCACACCGAATAGATTCCTTACGATTCGATTCGATTCACTTCTTTTCGTTCCGTTCTCGTCTGCGTGCACGTAGGCCGGCAGATGCGTGGAATCTCGACGGCGGAGACTCCCGTTTGGTTCCTCGTCGCCCGATCGGCGGCTCCTCCGGCGAACCAAACGGCCGGCCGCTCGGCGTCGCCGCAGATGGCCGCCGGTGGGAACGCGAGCGACGGCCATTGTGCGGGGCGGCGCGCGCGACGATCGTTTCACGAGCACACGGACGAGCGTCCATTAGCCGAAAATCTGTTCGATTCGCGGGGTTTCGCCGACCGAACGCCGCCGTCATTCCTCTGCCCATTGATCGCGTGAACTTTCGGGACGGTTTGGAAGCGAGCAGATTTTCGTTCGTTCCCACTTGCCGCCGCTTCTGCTCGCGCCCCCGCCCGGCGTTCTCTGCTGCCCGCTCGCCCCGTCCGGGCGGCCGGTCGGTCGGGGCGATCGGCGCTGCGAATTCCGCCGCGATCTTTTGTTTCGTTTCGTCTGCGCCGCCCCGTCTGCCTGCGATGCGGCCATTCGCGCCCCGAACGCGCGATCGTGAACGGCGGACCCATTAGGACGAAATTCTTTTCGAAGTTAATGAGCGAAAGCGTCGATCTTCAAAAGAAAAAGCGGCCGTTGCGCGTCGACGCCGTTCGTTCGAATCGGGCGATTTGCATTTTGGCTGCTCGTTGACCCCTTCGACTTCCCACTCGGGCCCCTCCTGCCCGTGCATTCGACTGTTGGAGGGAGGGGGCCGTCCGGGACTCGAAAGGGGCCCACTACCGTAGAAACCGCAAAGTTCGTTCGATTGGAGGCGGCGCTCGTCCGGATTTCCGCTTTCTCGTTCCGTGTTGGGTTCGATTTCAAACGCGATGTACGTTGCTTCTGGCCGGGCGGCGGCGTTCTTTTTGCTTCGTTCTTGTGGCCGTCGGTTTGATTAATCGGAGCCTTCGTCTTCCGATCCCCCGCCCGGAATCCGAAAGGTGAGAAGAAGAAAAACGAGCCGTCCGGCCGGCCGGAGTGATCAAAGTGTTTTTTTAATCAAAACTTTTGGGTTGGGCGTCGTCTTTCCGCCGCGTTTGGGTTCCGCTTTGTCGCTCTGTTCGCGTCGATCGCTTCTTTGGTGAGCGACGTGGGCGGCCGAAAAAACACCTCAAACGTCGCTTACGCATCGCCGCCGCACCTTTCTAATCAACATTCCGTTCGACACCTCGCCCCGCTTTGCGAATGACCGCCGGCTGATACCGCGGACGAGCCCGCCCCGACGATTTTATTTCTTTTCGTTTCTCTTTTTGGCGGCGTCGATCAAAGGCGGGACGACGGACGGAAAGCACGCACGTAAACGCAAAGCAAAAAAGAAGAGGACGAAGGGAAATGACCGACAGAAGGACGGCCCAAACGTCTTTCGATTTGGCGACTTTTCGAACAGACGGCCGACCGCAAGCAAGAAGATCAAATTGCCGCCTTCTTTCTCGTTCGAAATGATTACTCGTGTTTTTGGGGATGTCCGCCGTCACTCGTTCGTTTCGCCGGCGGGTGAACGCGGAAGCAGAAGACGAAGAGGAGAGCGCGGAGATTCTTTTGTTTTTTTCGTTTTGCGCGTCGCGCTCGTGTTTTTTCAAGCGCGCAAAACCGCAGCAGAGGGCTCCCCACTTTTGACTTCGTTCTCGTTCGTTTCTAATCAGCAAGTGATTGCAGCTCCCTTCGATTGCTCGAACGGATGAAAGGAACGTGATCCCTCGACCACTCCCGTCTTCTCCTCATCGACCGGCTGGCCATGTGAACAGGAGGAATGAAATCGGCTGAATTGTGAGTCCAACCGTCCCATCGATCATCTCGTCGTGTTTCCAGTGATGCCCTCGTCAGCGGGAGCACCGCGTCGACGGCCACGAGCGGCCGCTCGGGGCCGAACGGCGGCGCGAAACGTCGCAACGGCTTCCCGCCGATCACGCGCGAGTCCCGGCGGCGGACGCGACGCGGCCTCCTCGTCCTGCTGCTCGCCCTGCTGCTCCTCTTTCTCGGCTACCGCTTCTTCGTCCGCCCACTGCTCGTCGACGAGTCGCCGCCTCCACCGCCCAGCCGGCCGCCCTCCCGCCGGCCGTCCACCACGACCGCCGCTCCCGCCTCCTCTTCGGAGAGCACGAGCCCCGCGCCGCCGCCCGTCGACGAGCCCCGGCCGGACATCATCCTGCGGCCGCCCGAAATGACGTGGAACGCGGGCACCGAGCGGCCGACCGTCGAGATCGATTCGACGTTCGACATCCGCGCCGACCTCGCGCCCACCAACCAAACGAAACACGCGGCCGGCGGTCAGCAGCCGAGCTTCGACGGGTGGGTTCTCCGTTCACTCATTCTTCCACCTCATTCTTCTTGCTTGCAGCGGTTTCCATCCGCGCATCCACGCGGTTGCGGTCGGCGAGCAGACGGGCCGCGTGCCGTCGGCGATCTCGACGACGCGCGCCCCGTCGACCACTCGCCGCCCGCCGTCCACGGCGCCGCCCACAACGAGCACACGGCAGCCGCCGGTCGAAGAGGACGACGAGGACGAGAATCTCGCCTGGTTTCCGCACAAACCGCGACGGCCGTCCTTCGCTTCGACGACGACCAAACGGCCGCCGACCACAACGACCGGCCGCTCGCGAGGGACCGCCGGCGGACACGTGGGCCACCCGCACGCGAACGCCGGCGGCGGCGGTCGGAATCCGCCCACGTCGACCGTCGACTCGGACCTCGACCTCCGCGATGTCATCAACCAGGTGCGCTTTCCAGTTAATTCATTCGAACACTTACACGTGATGTTCAGGTGGACACTCAAAATCAGAGCGACGTACCGCCTTGGCGCCGCGTGCCGCACTGGATGCCGCCGGCCACCGCCCCGCCGAAGCCGCCGATCCAAGTGAAGCTCTCCGTCCACGCCACCGTCCACACGGTCCCCGGCGAAGGTGGGAGAGAGAAAAGAAACGATTCTGATTGTTTGTGTTTAGATTCGAAAGCGAAAGGTCGGGCTACGCATCCCGAGGATCCGCGTCGTTGGGATGGCGTGAGTTCGATGCTAAATCGAATGAGGATTGACCACCGTTTGTTTCAGACGCCCGTGATCGTTACGGCTCTCTTGGACATCGGGCGAGGCGAATGGCAGCGCTTCACACGGCCCTACGACCTCTACCTCTCGTACCTGAAGAATCTGCTGCGAGTGGATAATCGTTTCATCATCTACTGCGACCGGGCGGCCGCCGAGTACCTCAGCTCGCAGCTGGACCTCGACGAGCGCCGAATCCAACTGGTGCGCATCGAACTCGCCGACCTGCCGTTCTACCGCGAGCGGGACGCCATCAAGCGGATCCTCGAGCACGAGCAGACGTACTGGAGCGACCAGTGGGACGAGCGTTTCAAAGAACATCCGGAGGCGATTTCCGCCGACTACAACCTGCTCGTTAATTCAAAACCCTACCTGATGTACAACGCTTCGATTATCTCCGTCTTCAAGGCGGACTTCTTCGTTTGGGTCGACGCGGGCTACGGTTCGTTCATTCTTTTCATTCTATCTGTACACGGATGATTGCAGGGCACGGATCCACGGACGTTATTCCGGAAGGCGTCTGGGATCCCGAACTGCCGGCCGGCAAGATCTCGTTGATCCAAGTCACGGGGCCGCATGACAAGGCCGAGAAGTGCGCTCTCTCTTCCTTCTCGTCTATTGATCACCTTGCTTGCAGGTACACGCTGGACAAGGTCTACCGGCTGAAGCGGGACGTGATATCCGGCGGCTTCCTGGCCGGCGACGTCCCGACGATTCGGCGGTTTGTCGTCTTCTTCCAGAAGGTCTTCAGTGAGTGCTCCACATTTTTTCTTCTTCTTTAATCGACCGTTGATTGCAGTCGAAAAGATGCTGGACAACTACCGCGTGGACGACGATCAGACGACGCTCCTGCTCACGATCGTCGACTATCGGAGCGAATTCAATTTGATCCACGCCGGCTGGTTCGATGGCTTCCGCATGCTGCCGTCCCGCCGTCGCCATTGATCCTCTTTGGTCTCATTTCTCCTCCGTTTAGCCATCGCTCTCCTCTCCCGCGAGCTTTAGTTCTCCGTAATTCGAGGGCGGCGTCTCCCAATCGGTGCACATCTACGGGCTTCTCCTCTCCTTCTGTTGCTCTTTCATCTCCTCCACTCACTCCACGCATTGCTTTAATCCGCTGGGTTCCCACGTGCCATGAGCATTCGACAGCCTTTCCGTTGGTCTTCGCGATCTTCCTCCCACTTACTTACGGTCCGTTCGGTTGAGATTTGTGGTCACTTTGTGCATTTGATTGCTTTCCGTAGCCATGCCTAGCATTTTGTTTGTTTTTGGTAAGTATTTTTGAATAAATAGTTTTAAATAACTGTAGAGTTGTGTGTTCATAAGTGGAGAAGAGTACGAAATGATTAGAACGAGACAAATCCGAACAAAAGGCAAAAAAACAACTCCGTTGGGCGCCCGCGCTTATCACTCGCACCGATCGTTTGCGTCCTGACGGGAGGCGCCGATCATCCCGCTCCCGCCCGCCCCATTGTTGACATTCGGCCGGCGGCCGTCGTGGGTGGCCCGGCCGTTCGATTGATCGGTGGGTGCGGGCCGCAAAAAACGCCTGCCGGCCGTTCGGTAAGCCGCCCTGGGGGGTCCGCGGGGCGGGCGGCCGCTCGATCAGTTCGCGAAGATTAATCGCGAGACCACCGACGTCGTCCCGTCCGGAATGTTGGCGGCATAAATTCCGAGCGATTTGCTTGAAACAAACGCCCACTACTCACTTCTTCATCCGTTCGTCCAAGAATGAGCTCCGACGAGAAGCACCTGCAGGGGAAGATCGCGCTGGTCACTGGGTAAACGGCCCACAGGTTCCTTTCATTACACTTGGTTGCCTTCAGCTGTTCGCGCGGCATCGGCAAGGGCATCGCCGTTGCGCTTGGAGCAGCTGGAGCCACCGTTTACGTGAGCGAGGAGCCAGCTTCCGCTCACTTTACTTTTTTCTGCTTTAGATCACGGGCAGACGTCCGGAACAGAGCGAGAACTCGCGGTTCGCGGCCACCACTTCTCTGGACGAGTTGGCAAAAGAAGTACGCAATCATTACCCTCTTTTTTCTACTGTTCTCCTTGCAGATCGACCGACTGGGCGGCCGCGGGATCGCCGTCTACGTGGACCACGCGAATCCGGCGGAAGTGCGCGCGCTCTTCGACCGGATCGCCGCCGAGCAGGACGGCCGGCTGGACATCCTCGGTAGATCCAATGAAGCAAATAACTAACCGTATGCTTCGTGTAGTGAACAACGCGTACGCGGCCGTCCAGTTCATCCTGCGGAACGTCGGGCGGCGTTTCTTCGAAGTGGACGCCGCGCCCGAGGACGCGTGGGACACGATCAACAACGTCGGCTTGCGCAATCACTTCGTTTGTTGCGTGCTGGCCGCCCGACTGATGGCCGCGCGCGGGAGCGGCGTGATCGTGAACGTTTCGTCGACCGGCGGCGCCAACTACTTCTTGAACGTTCCGTACGGCGTGGGCAAAGAGGCGATCGATCGGATGTAAGCAGGCACTTTCTTCTCCTCTCATTCGTTCGGTTGGAGGTCGGCGGACATGGCGATCGAGTTGGCCGACCGCGGCGTCGCGGTCTTCTCGTTGTGGGTGGGCGCGGTGAAGACGGAGATTGTCCAGCAGAACATCTTGGGGCCGAAGGCCGTGAGTCTCCTCTCTTCTTTCTGTTCTTTTATTTGTTCGCTGCAGCCCGGAACGGAGGTCTTCGAAGCCGGCCAATCCATCTACTACGCCGGCCGCGTGCTCTCAGCCCTCCTCCGAGACCCGCAGCTGTTGAAGCGAAGCGGACAGATCGTGAACACGAGCTCGCTGGGCGCCGAGTTCGACGTGAAGGACGTCGACGGATGTGCGTTCCCTTCCTGCTTTCTTAATACCCCGCTCTCTTCTTTTCTTTCTTTCAGCAATGCCCGGGGATCCCCGCATCGACCAGTACCTGCACCGCATCGAGGAGAACAACCGCGTGCGGTTGGAGGCGCTCAAGTTCTGAGCGAGAGCGATCGTTCAAGCATCCAATTACTCCCTTCTTTCATTCAACCGCGTAGTTTCGAGTAGAAATAAACGAGTAATCACTCGGCCGCATCGTCTTTCGGCTTCTCCTCGGCGGTGGAAGGCGTGGAGAGGAGGCTGGAGAAGGAGAGGTGGCTGCCGGTGTCCCGCTCCTTGCCGAAAGCCGCGTTCGAGAACTCCGCCTCGAAGGTGGGCGGCTCGAAGGCCTGCAGAGACGATCGACACTCATTTTAATCGCCGCCCGGCCACTCACTTGACTCTCGTCCGCATTCCTGCTCGAACGGCGCGTCCTCCAAACTTCGACCGCCTCGACGCCCCGCCGGAAGACGACCGGGATCGTCGGAGCGGTCGAGCGGCGGTCGGCAATCCAAACGCGCAGTCGAGCGTTCCGGCGGTACTCGAAGGCGAACAGGCCGGCGAGAACGACGCAAAGAAGGGCGAACAGCAGCAGGTTTTGCAGCACCTTGCCTAGAGAATTGTTTTGTTAGATTTTAATCAATGGTCCAAAGCGAACCGAAATGAATCTTGTATTCGACCGAGAACGAACGGTCCACGTTGAAGATCTGATGCTCTCCTGCAAACAAGCATTAAATTAGCCACCCATACTTGTTTGTGTTCAGCAGCCCTCACCGATCACTTGCTCGATGGTGGTGAACGCGTCGGCCATCGCCTGCACGTACTCCTCTTCGTCGAACATCTGCGGTTCGCTCGGGATGATCGCCAGCTGGAACAAACGGGCAGTAGAGGAAAGAAGTCAATAGAACTCGCTTGGAAAGCGGGCTGAGCGGAGCTGGAGTCCAGGCGGATGAGCGAAATCCCAATGTACTCGTCGAATCTGTGCTCGAGGAAGGAGAGCGCCTTCTGGACGTTCAAGAAGTCAATTCCTCGCACGGTCGAGAACGTGGCCATCGCTCCTGAAATCAAGTTGAGCAGGAGGTGGATGGGAGTAACACGGACCACAGATGGGACAGCAGTTGCCCTCCGGCATGACGGGCGACACGCAGAAGTCCTCGAGGTCGATGCAGTGGACGTAGTTGCAGACGCCCTCGAAGTGCTGCAATCTTCCACTCATTCGACTGCCCCTATTTTGTGTTCGAACCGGCGGCTTCGCGTTGACGAGCGGCTGCCCGCCAGGCGGGATCAGAACGTCGCGGACGGCGAAAACTTGGCCGTTCGGCCAGCGCAGCTTCACTTCGCCCACTTCGATCGTCGCCTCCAGATTCTCGCTGAGGAGGAACTGCAGTTGGCCTTCGAGTGTGAGGAGGTGCTCGTAAATGGAGTGCGAGTCGAGGCTCTGCAATAATTGATGAGCGTTGGGGTTGGTCGCTGAACGTCGGCCGTGCGGGAGTGTGCGTTGTGCGGGGACCGTTCGGGCGCCCGCTTCTTTTGCGGCTGATC
This sequence comes from Aphelenchoides fujianensis, assembly GCA_024699865.1. Lineage (NCBI taxonomy): Eukaryota > Metazoa > Nematoda > Chromadorea > Rhabditida > Aphelenchoididae > Aphelenchoides > Aphelenchoides fujianensis. Next base: position 67,133 of record JAMPIO010000333.1, read on the forward strand.
GCCGAAGCGACCAAATCGCCGGCCGGGCGGCCGCGAGAATTCCGCGAATTCCCGCTCGCTCCGGCGATCCCAAAGAATGGCCGTCTTCGCGGAACAAAGGCGCAAGAAGAAAGGAACTCATCGCACACCCGACGGCTCGTAGTCAATAGCTTTCGGCGAAGAAGACGGCAGTTACCATAGTGCGACCGGGCGGACAGGTGCGGCGACAAGACGGAAGAAGCGGCTGACTAAGCTGGATTCACTACTTTGTGATTGAATCCTTTTGGTTGCTTGTCGTTGATCCCGCAATTGATGTCAACGGTCTTCTTTCTCACAACTGCATGCGTGGAAGCGGGTTGTTTACACGTGTTCCTGTCATTTCCGCGGATTGCGGCCTCCCATCTGCAGACGGGCGATTGTTTTTGACGCGCGTGTGGATGACTCGCGGCGCGCGGAAGGACGACGGACGTAAGCGGCCGGTTTGCCGAAGAAGCCAGCCGGCTGTCGGGATGAGCGGAGTGAACATTTCCCCCCACTCGCCGCCTAATGCGTTTATGCTCCAAAGATCCACCCGCTGCCGCCCGCCTGCCCGCCCGAACGATTTGTGAACCTCTGATGACAACCCCCGGCAAACGAGCGAGTTGTGAGTGCTCGTCCGTCCTTCCGTGGTCCAAGAATTAACCAGTCCCCCGAGTACTCACTTGCTGCTTCTTCTTTCGTCCACCACCGTGAAGTGTGGACTTTCGTTCGAATGATGTTGCCGCGCGCTCGTTTCGGTTGCTGAAATCCCCGAACTCGTGCCATAGATCACTCACTCACTCCTCTCCTTGCTTCCATCTTCGAGCATTCCTCCGATTTTCTGCTCGTGCGAACTCGTCGGGCGGCAATTGGGCGGCCGTTCGGCGAGCGGAGATTCGATTTTCGGCTCGTTTTGTTTCGCACGACGAGCCGCCGGGATTTGCGGGGATTTCGCACTCGTTTGGCGCCTAACAAAGTTTCCTTGCGCTCCGGCCGTGCGGGTCTCGAGTGGAAGGCCGCGGCCGATTTGCATAAATCCCGTTGGAGAAGACGGTCGGTCGATTGGGCGGCACGCGGTTGTCTGTTGCCAATCGTTTCTCTTCGGTTCCGTTCGGTGGTGATGCGAAGAAGACATCACTTTTGGGTCCTCCTTTTGCGGGTGTTCGTTTCGGGGAACGTTCGTTTGTTCGTGGAGTTCGTTGAGGTCCGCAAGGACGGTAACGAGGCTCCCTTTGGCGGTGGGAAGTCGAGTGTTTGGAACAAAAGAGACAAACCGCCGACTTCCGCCACTCGACGGCCGTCTACCCATCCGCCTGCCTTCCTCTCCGTCCTTTGTTTCGCTTGATGAGTGCCGAAAGAAGAGAGGGGATGACTAAAAGACTTGTAGCCTCCATTGAACCCAAAGGTTTGTGGCGAAACCGCCGAGTGAGGGTGGGGATTCCGCTCGAACGGGCGGCCGTCTGGCGGCGTCCCGGCGGAACGTTTCCCAAGTTGCCGAAAGTTCGTGTTCGTGGTGGAGTTTGTGCTGCTTTCATTTGGGGTTTGACTTGTGACTGATGGACGCCCAACTGTTGCCAATCCTCGCGCACTTTTGAACTGTGCACCGATTCGTCACTCGCCCGCTCGCCCGCCTGTCGCTCCTTTCGGTCGCCCAGACCGCCCGCCGAATTCCATTTGCCGGGGCGGGCGGGATGTTGCAAAGACGAAGCGGAACGGAAATTCGCGCCCGAATTTAATTTGCGGCTAATCGGATTCGCTCGCCGGCCACACGCCCTCCGCATTCCGGCGGCGAGTGAGTGGAAGGACGCGAGTTCCTTCTCTCGCGTTTAATGACCCTCGCTTTACACCCGCACAGCCCGAGGAAAAGAAAGAAATTTTAAGGTCATTGGCGCCTTCTTTCTTCCGCCTTCCACGTCACTCCCGTTCGAATCGATGCGAGCAGAACGGACGAACGGAAAGCAGGGAGCAGCAATCACTCGTTTGTTCGAACAAAGGACCACAAAGTTCACTTCGCACTCGTGCGCGTGACGAAAGCCGAGCGGCGGCGAGCGGCGGCCGCGAAGTGCAGATCGTTCGCACATCCTCGAGGATCCTCGCCGATTTTGTTTGCGCAACCAATTCAGAAGCCGCCGCCGCTGCAGGCTGATCTCCGCCGCCCCTGCCGGTCGGCCGGCCGGCCGGCTAATTCGCCCCCCACTCGAGGGCTCGATTGCAGCCGCTGCGGAGCGAATTTTGACGTCAACGCGCTCAGTTTCGTCTGCTGCTCGTCTGCTTTTGATCCACGAATGGCTGGAGATCAAGGACCGAACGCGAGCTGCAAGCAGGCGGAAGTGATTTGCGGTCGAGAGCACGAACAAGCGAACGAGCAGACGGCCGAGCACTCCGGTCGAGCTCCCAAGCGGCCGCAGCGAACACGTCAGACGGTCGGCCGGCGGGAAGTCAATCGTTCGACTTGTTGCTCCGTGATGTTCGGACAAGCGGGCCGCGTGCTCACGGCCGATGCTCGCCGAATGAGGTAAACCGATCCCCGCCACTCGGCCCATCGGCGAGGCGAAGGGCGCGGAAAGTGACGGCCGGCCGACCGGCTGGACGGGGCGGGATGAGCGGCGGGCGGGCGGGCGGGCGGGAGAACGAGGCGGGTATTTCGGGCGAACCTGATAGCTCCGCCGTTCGGGCCGCCGTCGCGTTTCGCTCGTCGAATTTCGCAAAGTTTGGACGGCGGCGGCGAGTCGGCGGGCGGGCGGAAATCTCGCGGCAGATCGCCTCGATTAATCCGATTGTTTATTCGCCGCCCAATTGCCGCCCTCTTCCGCGTTCTTCTTTCGGCTTTCGGGCAGGTCGTTGCTCGTTGAGCACTTGCTGCTCGGAGATCCCGAAAAGGAGAGGGAGATGTGCACAACAATCACTCATGGCCCTCAATTAGCCGCATTTCTCACCCACTTTTCTCCCGAATTGCTCGACCACCCGCCCGCTTGTTGTCCACCTGCCAGCCGGCCGGCCGTTGAAGTTCGCTTTGCGCGTGGGAACTTCGGGCGGCGGCCGGAACGAAGACGAGGAGGCCGAACATTGAGACGCGAATTCGCGGAAAAAGAAGTGGGTTTTGGATTACCGTGCGGATGATCGCCGGCCGTGTTTTCGTGTCCTTCGCGCTCCCACGCCCGTCCGGCCGATCTTCGCCGAATGGCTGCGAGTGGAGTGATCACACGTCACTTTCTTCCGAACCCCCTCCCCTCTCTTGCATGCTCTCAAGCACTTTCTTTGCTGCTCCTTCGTTCTTGCACTTGGGTCCGCAACTGTTGGCCGCGAATTCGAAGCGGAAATCAAATTCGGCGTTTGTTTCCGCAGAAGGCCCGCCGCCAAGCGGCTGCAGGCGACTGCAAGCGGCCATTCGGATCCTCTTGTAGGAGGTCGAAGTTCGGCCATTCGTCCACTTCACTCCAGTTGTTGTCACCCACCTTCCGCTCGCTGGTCGCCCACTCGCATCCCGAATTCGCATCAAAAACCGAATGCAAACGGGCGAACGTCAATCGGCGAGCGTCGATTGACGTTCCCGCCGGCTGCACTCGTTGGAGACGCCGCCCGTTGCCAATCGAAACCCCAAAGAAGAACGAAGCGGCCATCTCTTGGGCGCCGCTTTTGCCGCGGCCCTGCCCGACGGACGGAACAGGAGCGAATTTAAAAGTCAAATCAACGCCCGCCCGGCCGTCCAACACTTCCGCCGCCGAACGCCGCCGCCACCGTTCCGGCCGTGGCCCCGAGCGGCTTTTCGGCCGTCGAGCGCTCCGTTCTGCCGCCCCGATCACCCGCCGTCTTCTTCTTTTGCTCTAGTTTCTGCTCGGCCGCCCGGCCGCCCGCTCGGCTCGGCCCGAGATCAACGGAAAGCGGTTCGAAATGACGGCGAGCAGCAGGAAAACCGCAAATCTCGTCGCTTTTCGCCGCCTCGTCACGTTCTTTGCGGCTTTCTGCAGCAGAAATTCATTTCTTTTCGAATTTTTGATTCGCTCGTCTGCGCGCCGCTTTTGCACGTGCATAATTGATCGAAGGAAGTTGTTTGAAGTGATAGACAGGCTCCGTTGATCAGGCACTTATGAATTCAATGGTGGTCCAAGTTTTCTGGCATTGTTCCACTCATCCACTTGCATCTATCCAGCAATCATCTTCCGCTTCCGAAATCGAAGTTGACAGACGGCCGGACCGCAACAAACGGGCGTTCACACTTCGGGCGGCTTTTGTTTCGTTTTCTTTGAGTTTTGCCAAGAATTCGGGCGCGTTGTCTCGTTGGCCGCCGGCTATGATTGATCGGACGCGAAGAAACAACGGGGTTTGGCGGGCGGCTTCTTTTCGTTCGTCATCGTCCACTCACTCACTCACTTGCTTTCATTTTGCTTTCGCTTCGTTTCGTGAGTAAACCGAACAGTTTCCGCTCAACACCCACCGGCCGGTAGGGCGCGTAAACACTCGAGAAGTTCCCGAAATACGCGCGTTCTCAGGCCCGAATTGGACGACGAGCGTCGTTCGGCTCCAATCGCCCACCTTTCGTTCTCCCACGGGTCCCCGCATTTGATAATTGGAAGGAGTTTTGCTCGTTGCTGTCTGTACGGATTGCTCGTGTGCAAGGAGTGGAGTCTGCAAGCACTACTGATCCTTCCACTGCTCTTGGACGTCTGCTTTCTGCGCACTTTTGGCGGCAGACAGACGGGAGTCCGTCCGAATTTAACCGCAAGTTCAAATTCCGCCCGCTTCCCGCATTGTCGGCCGGATTGTTTGGACTGCCGCTGGCTTCGAACTCTCGGGGGGATCGCCGCCGTCCGATCTCGCCGGCCGTCTCCTGCACGGCCGCTTAATTAGAAGACCGGCGGGCGGGCGGGGGTCAACGGAACACGTGAAGCAGCCGGGATTTCGCAGTCGTCGAGTGATGTTTCCGTTGAGTTCCGTGCGGTTTGTTCCTTCCTTCCGTCCGCCTTCTGCTGCCGCTTCCCGCCGTTCGTGTCGTGATTTCCGCGGGAAGGAAGCGGGGCGGACGTCCGCGTTCACGTCGTCCAATTAGCTCGCGGAATTCCACCGACCACTCACTACAAACAAACACCGCTTGCTCGCTCGTGACTCGCGGCATTCCAACCCCAACGATCTCCTTATTACTCTCGTTTGTCATTCAGACCAATGACCGCCCAGTTCGCGCCACCGCCGCCCGCTGCTTGCGGCTCCTGAACGTCCCGCCGCCGATCGTCAATGGAGGGGCGGCCACACGCCAACTTCACATGCCCGCCCGTCGCTCCTCCGCTCTCCGAAAGCTATGTGTACGTTGTATAGAGTAGTTAGCCCTTCTCACAGCTCTCCTTGCTTGCAGACACTTCTCTCAATTGGTCAACGGGTTCCTGACGACGCTGTGCGTGGTGTTGGGCACGTTCGGCAACCTTCACTCGGTCAAGAGCGTCCATTTTGCGAACTTCGACAAGAACCGCGGCATCGTGCTCGCTGTCTCAATTCTGGCGCTGGCTTTTTGGGACACCATCCTTCTTTGGTGCGCCTTCCTCTACTACGGCCTCAAGAACCTCGCCCGCTCGCCGCACTCCGATTTCGTGAACCTCACAACGCCCTACGTGCACGGGTTCTCGCAGATCGCGAACACGGCTTCCGTAAGAATACTCGATCTTTCTCTTCTTTTATCTGTTGTTTAGATCTGGTGCGTTGTGTCGATCACGGTGCAGCGCTATCTGGCGACAAGGGACCCCTTCCGGACGACCCGCTGGCTGCTCCAGTTCACGTCGGCCGAAATCAAAGAGTACGCGGGCCGGCGGCCGTCCAGACGGTAGGCGAGAGTGTGCGAGAAGAAACGAAAGATTGGTGCTGCTGCTAACCCCTCGGCGTGTGTGTTCGTTTCAATCCACATGGGTGACGGCTTCCCGCTTCTTCTCGGCCGCTTTCGCTTGTCGTCTGTTGTGTTCCGCCTCCTGCCTTTCTTCTGCTCATCGGCTGCTTGCAGACACCACCGCGTGCTGCTCAACTCGTTCCGAAGTGAACGGCGGAAGACCTCGCTGAGTCTGCTCTACTGCACGCTCTACCGGAAGCACTTCAAGCTGCCGTTCATGATCAGCTTCGTCGCCGTCTTGATCAACATTCCCGCCTTCTTCGAGATTCGCACCGTTCAGTGCATTCGGTTGCTCGAGAACCGAGTCGGCTACATGGTTCGTTCACTTCCACACACCTCTTTTACTCGTTCGTTGCGTTCAGCTCCAAATCTCGCCGCTCCGCCTGCACCACTCGTACCGCCTTTGGTACAAGGTGGTCTTTCGAATGATCGTGACCACTTCGGGCCCGAATTTGGTCATCCTGCTGCTCACAATCCGGACGATCATGCTGCTGCGCGGCTCGAATCGGTCGAGGAAGAACCTCTTCCAGATGTCCGAGTCGCTCATCGAACGGTATTCTTCGAAGTGAGCAGAAGAAAGAAGAATGCACTCATTCACCTCCTCTCCGTTCAGAGCAACGATGCTGACGTTGATCTCCGTGATGCTGGTCGTCAAATTCCTCACATTCCGCTCCTTGAGCTTCATGGTTCGCCCGAATTGCATGTTCCCTTTACTCCTTCTTGTTTGCTTGCAGCTGGACATTTGGGAGCAGGCGGTCGGCTTCGGCGATCGCATCCACACGATCATCTACCTCGTGGACACTTCTAACTTCCTCATTTTGCTCAACTCGGCAACGAACTGCTTCATCATCTTCCGCTTCTCCAAATGGCTGCAGCAGAAGATCGTCCAACGGAACACGATGAAACGAGAGAAGCAGATTTGTGTGGACACGTGAGTGCACTCTCCGTCCACCCACTGGTCACCCGTTCGTTTAAGTAATGTGTTCAACTCGGTGGAGCGAATCAATTTGATCCACCGCTCGTGGCAACAACTGCTGTTCGTTACGGGGAAGCAAGTGGGCGCTCGGGTGTTTTACGCGATGATCCTCGCAAACCCACAAGTTTTTGCGTTGTTTCGGGAGATCTCGAAGTGCTCGCAGAACGGAACACCGGTCATGCTCAACCATTGCCAGTTCAGGTGAGAGAACGAAACGAAAAGGAGGAGAAGGAAGACAAGCGCTTCAGTTTCAGGCCGATGCGGGACCGCAAAGTGGTGCGCATTTCGTCCGCCCGCTTCGAGTCGATTTCCACGAGCGCCGAGGCGGACACGCCGCCCGCCCACGAGCGATCGGCGCCGCCCGAGCTGCCCGAAGCGGTGGAGCGGGGCGAAGAGGAGGCGCTCGTGGGCGACTCGACGTTCATTCCGATCGACGGCGTGGACTCGCCGCCCGCCGATCCCCTGCCGCCGCCCCCGACGGCCGCCGTCCTCCCGCCGCCCGAAACCATCCGCCGGATGAGCGTGGAGTTCGCATCGAATCGAATGTTCCGCAAGATCAGCGAGCAGATCACGCAGTTCTTGGGCGATGTTCGTTCTCTCTTCCCCTCCTTTCATTCGTCCACCTTCGTTGCAGCTGATCGACGAGATGCACGCGGGCCAAACGGAGGCACAGATCCTGCTGAAGATCCGCAAACTCGGCGATCTCCACTACGAAAAGGGGATCTGCATCCCGCCCACTGCGTGGCGCGACTTCAAGCTCGCAATGATGACGATGCTCACCCAATGCGAGTACTCGTCGCCTCACGTACGCACTCCCCATCCACTCCTTTCTGCTCACTCTTCTCGTGTTCAGGAACGAACGATGGTGATGGAGGCGTGGAATTCGTTCCTTGCCATCTTCATCCGCGAAATGAAACTCTCGATGCTCGGCGCGGGCGAGGCGCAGCACCCGCTCGTGCACAAGCATTCCACGACGAACGTGCCCGTCTTCGAGCGCTCGGCTCTTCCCTGAACGCCCGTCCACCCGCTCACTCACGCATTCCGACAGCAGCGGGCTCTTGGGAACGCCCCAAAAAGTACAGGTCTCTCCGCTCCGCCCGGTTGTTGTGCGAAAACACTTGAAATCTCCCCGCTCTTTCGACTCGGCGCCACGTGTGATCTTCGATTCCCCGCCTGGTTCCCACCGGAAGCTCCCATTCGGTCTGCCTCACCCTCTCCTTCCGTCTGTTTACGGGTACCTCCTAGACGATTCTTTCCGTTCGGTTCATCGATTGTTCGTTGTGTACAAAAGGGCGAAGAGTAAACGAACCCGATTGCCGAACTTCAGCACGCGCATGTTCGCCGTGTATTCGAGTCGGATGCGCTCCGCTCGGTTGGTCGGGAAGATGACCGTGTCCTGCACAACGAGAAGAAGAAGAGAGATGAATTAAAGAAAGAGTGCACTCACGAGCTGCCCGGGCACCTTGGCCGCGTCCAAGTCGGGCCGTCTGTTGATCTCGCCGTTGTAGTCGTGGATCTCCCAGTTGGCGGCGTCGTGGAAGAAGGGCGGGTCTTCGATCAACACCTGGCTGTCGGCCGGAAAGTCCGCCTTCTCGCATTGCCACTCGGCCCGCTCGCCCAACGCCGCGTACGTGTCGTCGATGTAGAGAATGCCGTTGTCCGGCAGGTACAACGAGGAGACCTCAACCGAGCAGCTCTCCATTCTTCAGCCCTTTGTCCGCTCGCTCACCTTCATGCTCCCGTTCAGCAGCATCACGAGCGTTTCGTTCTGATCGGTGAGGATGTTGTCGTCCTCGCACGGCAGCCGGCCGTTGGCGTAGTTTGAAGCGTCCGAGAAGACGCGCGAGCCCGCCCACACGAACGTTCGTTGGGCGTTCACAACCGAAAGGAACGTCGAGAAAAGAGCCAGTCGGAAGAACATTGCAAACGAAAAGCGGGTGGACGTCGCGAATCCTCGGCCAGCAAGGGGGAATGAGCGCCCCCCATCGGTGGCAAGAGCGGAGCGGCGATAAACAAATCAGCCGCCCGGACGGTCGATCCAGCGGCCATCGGTTTGTTTACGCCCGCTGATTTGAATCCTCATCTATCGCATGCTTGTTGGAGAGTAGCGTGGATGAAAGAAGATAATTAGTTGTGTTTGGGAGAAGTACTGTTGCGGCATCCATTTGCTTGGTTCGCACGTGATGATCACAGCGTAATTGAAACGGCAGGCAATGTGCAATCGAAGGTGTCCATTCGGCGGCTAGCAAACGGCGATTCGAGTTCCCGCCGCCCGAACGGCGCGCTCGCCCTATCTCACGGCCGCCAATTGAGCGACGAGCGCGTGAGTCATGCGCCGCAATCCGCCGCCCGCCAGACGAACGGCTTCTCGTTGCTTTGCGCCGCCTGAAATCGCCGCCGTTCGTCGCGGCCACTCGTCGTCTTTCCTTCCATTTGACCACTTCAACGCGTGATCGTCGAGGACAAATGGGCCCGCATTTGCGTTCCAATCGGACGACAGGGCGGCATCCCGTTGTTGTTTCCCATCGCGGACAAATCGGCGGCCGATTGGTGGGAAGCGAGGCGTCCGACGCGGCGGTCGGGCGGCGGGATGGCGCGTAGTCGGCGATCGGGCGGCTTTCTCTTCCTTCTTTTCGCCCATTTGTCTGTACGCTCTCTCATCTTCCACCCGTTTCTCCGTTCTCGCCTCTTTAAGCGAAAATCAAACGGCAACGCATCCTTTTTTCAAATAAATCGACCCCGTTCGACGCGCTCGTTCACCTTATTGTCGATTTCATGTGCCGTCTTTCTTGCAGGCAGCTCGGCCGCCAATGGAGTTCTTGTGCGAGACTTCGCTGTTCCCGAAGATCAATGGGGGCACTTCGACGGCCGAACTCTTCACTCCGTGCTTCACTTTCGGGCTTCTGCCGTTGTTCCCGGCCGGCCTCCTGCTCGCGACGGTGCTCGTGATCGCCGTGAGCGCTCGGATCTCCCGCTTTCCGCCCATCCCGCTCACTGCCGGCAATGTGCGGGCGAAAGTGGTGAGTTTCGGGTGGAGTGATGGACGAAACAAGTGGGATTTAAGGCGATTTGTTGCTTGAGTTTGTTCTGCTCGGCGGTTGACTGCGTGGCCGGCGTGCTGCTCAACGGCTTCCATTTCAAAGAGCGCCGAATCTTTGAGGTCTCCGACGTTCTCTTTAATGTGAGTGGGAAGAGAGTGAATCGATGATTGAGTGCTCGTTCAGCTGTTGGCCCTCGTCGTCTACCGATGGACCCTCCGGTTGGGCTACGCGTCCTCCGGCTTTCTGCATTTGAGTTGGCTCGTGCGGCTGGTCGCGTTGATCCCGACGGCCGTCTACGCGATCTACGATCTCTGGGTTTGTTCGAAGAAAAGGAGAAGGAAGGTTATTGTTGCTTGCAGGCCATCCCCAAATTCTACTCCGGGCTGACGGTCGTTGCGACGCTCGTCGAAGTCGTGTGTGCGGCCGCTCTTGTCGTTCTGTTCTGCGCATCCGACGGCCAGACGAACGCGAACGAGCAACCGTTGGGTGAACAGGTGAGTTGGAAGGAAGGAGATGGACTGTTCGTGTGATCGATCGCTTGCTTCTCTTCAGCCGCCGTGCCCGTTCAACCGCGTGTCCGCCTTGCAGAAGGCGCTCTTCAGCTACGCAGGCCCTCTCCTTCGGCACTCGTTTCGCAACAAAGTCGCGCCGGAGGACTTCTGGCAGGTGGACGAGGAGTGAGTGGCCGCCGAAGGCGCAGTGGACTGATCCTTTGATTGATTGCAGTGCCGAGGCGGAGAAACTGCGGAAATTCATTGAACCGCGCCGGGCGTCCATCCGCACACTCCCGTCCTTCCTGTGGTTCATCTTTCGCCTCTCGTGGACGAAGCAGATGCCCGCCCTGCTGTTCGCTTTGCTCAACGCTCTCTGCCGCCTCTTCTACGCCGTCTTCTTGTTGTACGTCCACGTTTCCGCTCAATCTTCGCTAATTCTCGCGTATTCAGCGCTCTGTTGGAGATCGCTGCCGGCGACTACCCGTGGTGGCTGGCCCTTGCACCCGCCGTCGGTCTTTTGGTCACGGGATTGACCGAAACGGCCGCCGCGATGCAAATTCGCTACCGCGGAACGATGGCCTTCTTCACGATTCGGTCGGCATTGATCTCGATGGTCTTCGACAAGGCGAGCGGTCGAGGATGGACGGGGCTGATTGCTGTTTGTTGTGCAGATGATGCGTCTCTCGCCGGCTGCCCAGACGAACACGGCGACCGGCGTCATCCTCAACCACATCACCGTGGACGTCGCCCACTCAAAGCAGTTCTGGACGCAGTTCTCAAACCTTCTCTACTGCCCGCTTGTCGTGAGTTCTTCCTTGTCGATTGATCGAATGAATGAACGACTGGTGTGTGTTGCAGCTGATTATCGGCTTGACCGGACTGTCGCTCATGGTCGGCGTCCAGAACATGGTCTACGGAATGCTCGTCCTGGCCGGCTTTCAGTGCATCGGCTTCGTGTTCTCCCACTACTCCGCTCGCTTTATGATAAGCAATCAAGAGTCTTGGGTCATTCAATCGCTTGGATTGGAGGACACGCAGATGAAGCACAGCGACAAGCGATTGAAGCTGATTAACGACCTTCTGAACGACATTCGGGTGATCAAACTGTGCGGTTGGGAGGCGCCGATGGAGCGAATGGTGGCGGCAATCCGCCGGAAAGAACTCAAACAGATATGGAAGAACCAAATGCTGAACACGATCGTCGTAGCGTTCTTTGAAACGGGCCCATTGTTCGTGAGTTCTGCCGACAATCGGGCGGTTCTAATCGAGGATTCAGGCGACGTTGATCACGTTCTACGCGTTCGTCGTGGTCGACGGAAATCATTTGGATCCCCGCTCGGCGTTCGTCACTCTTTTCCTCTTCGATTTGATGCGCTTCGCGGCCTACAAACTCCCGCAAATGGTGATGGAAGCCGTCAAGACGCTCGTCTCGTTGAAGCGAGTGCTCAAATTCCTGATGGCCGAAGAGCGGAGTGAGCGCTGCATTCAACCGCCGACCGGAAGCGGCGACTTTGCGGGTTCGTTTCCCTCGCTTCCATCACCGGTTGATCCTTGTGTTCAGTCCGAATGTGCGACGCCTCGTTCTCGTGGACGAACTCACCCGCCGACCGCCAGCTGAGCGGCGTGACCGTCAAGATCCCCGCCGGCAAGCTCGTCGGAGTGATCGGAGCGGTCGGCAGCGGAAAGTCCACCCTTCTCGCGGCCATTGCGGGCGAAGTGGAGGCAGTGGAGGGCGAGTGTTCCGTGCGCGCCCACTCGCTGGCCTACACGTCGCAGAACGCGTGGATTCAAAACATGACGCTCAAAGAGAACGTTCTATTCGACTCACCCATAGACGTTGTGCGCTACGAGCGGACGATCGATGCGTGCTGCTTGCGCGACGACGTTGACCTTCTGCCGGCCGGCGACCGAACGGAGATCGGCGAGAAGGCACGTCGAGGAGTTGAACGACGAGTAACCCTTCCGTTCTCTGCAGGGCATCAACCTCTCCGGCGGCCAGAAGGCGCGAGTCTCGTTGGCCCGAGCGGTCTACCGATCGGTCTCCTTCTACGTGCTCGACGATCCGCTTTCGGCCGTCGACTCGCAGGTCGGTCGGCAGCTCTTCGACCGAGTGATCGGCCCGAATGGCTGTCTCAAGGACGCGACGAGGATTGTGGCCTTGAATTCGACGAACTTCGTGAACGAATTCGATCTGATCATCTCTCTTCAAGGTAGTTCTTTTCCCACCATCCCTCTTGACGACGATCACTGCTTGCAGACGGGAAAATGGTGTTCTTGGGCCGCCTTCCAAGCTCAAAGATGCGTTCTCCACATCTCTCCTTCCGCTCAACCCGCCCTCTTCGACCAGCGTGGCCGCGAAGCCCAACGATCGAGTGGACACGCCGAATGAGCGGCCCAAGAAGCAGCTGGACGAGGTCGAGTACGAGGAGGACGTCCTCGTCGAGGCCGAGAGCCACTGAGCGGGCCGTGTGCTCTTCGGCATCTACGTGGCTTACATCCACGAGTTCGGCATCTCGCTTTTCCTGCTCTTCTTGTTCCTCCTGCTCGTGTGCGCGACGGTCACGCGCATGTTCGCCGCTCTCTTCATGGCCGACTGGTCGTCCCAAGGAGCGAACGAGACGACCGCCGATGCTGTCCGCAATCTCGTGGTCTACGGCTCGCTTTGCAATCTCTCCGGTGGGTTGCAGCAATCCCTTGGGGCAATCCATTTCCTTTCGTTCAGATCTCTTCTTCGTTGCTGCCTTTGCGGTTTTCGGCTTTGGCACCTACCGCGCGTCCGCCTCCTTCCACTCGCAGCTGCTGAACTCGGTCGTGCGCGCCCCGATGCAATTCTTCGAGCGCACTCCGTTGGGCCGGATTATGAACCGCTTTTCGATGGTGCGCGAACAGTCGATCGCTGCGAATGAAAGAAGAACCGTTTCAGGACATCGAGCTGTTGGACACGGCGCTCTGTGCGGGCTACGGACTGGCGTTCATCTACCTGGCCGAAGCGACTCGCCTGCTGCTCCCGATCTTCGCCTCGTTGCCCGTCCTCGTTCCCGCACTCCTTCCGTTCCTCATTCTTCTGTTCTTCGTTTCGGTGAGCCCTTGTATTCGGTTGTTTGATTATTCATCCGCTCGTTCGTTTCTTTAGCGCTTCTTCAACGCGGCCACCGTTCAGTTCCGGCGGATCGCCTCCAGCCGGTTCTCGCACGTGTGTTCGGCCGTTCAGGACTGCGCAGCGGGCGCCTCGTCGATTCGCGTCTACGGCTGCCTGGAGCGCTTCCGCGCGGACTTCGGTCGCAAGCTGAACCGAACGGTCGAATCGAACACCGTCGAAGTGGTCGCGAACATGTGGGTGCAGACGCGACTGGACGCCGCCACGAACGTCACGATCTTCCTCTTCCTCCTGGTCGCCATCTTCTTCGAGCATCGCGGATGGATCACGTTGGGCGTGCTCGGACTCGTAGCCAACTCGTGCATGGCGGTGAGTTGCGGGCGAGAGGGAAGCGAACGAGGGGAGATGATGGAGGATTCTGCCGCTCATGCCACTCGAATCTCCTACAACGTTTCTGCTTGCAGATCTGCGGCGTGTTCGGCCAGATCTCGATGGCCTATCGAGACGCGGAGACCGAAGTTGTGTGCGTGGAGCGCGTGCGGGAGTACGCGAACCTCGAGCCGGAGGCAATTTGGAAGCAGCCGCCCACCGCGACGCCCGCCGACTCGTCCGTGGAGTTCCGCGGCGTCTCGCTTCGCTACCGCGAGCAGGACGGCACCGTCCTCCACAAAGTGAGCTTCCGCGTGGAGGCCGGCGAGAAGATCGGGATCGTCGGCCGGACGGGCGCCGGTAAGACGTCCCTCTCGTCCCTCCTCTTCCGGCTGGTCGACCCCTTCGAGGGCTTCATCGAGATCGGCGGGGCGAACATCAATGACCTCGGCCGGAAGCTGCGCGAAATTCTCACGATCATCCCGCAGGTGGGCGGTAGGAAGCAGCCGGAGAGGCACTAACCGATGACTTCTTAGGACCCGATCCTCTTCTGCGGCACCCTCCGCTCGAACTTGGACCCGTTCGAGGAGTTCACGGACGAGCAGCTGTGGTCCGCACTGCAGCGCGCCCACTTGGCGCCGTTCGTCCGTTCGCTCGCCGACCGTCTCAACCACGAGATCGCCGACGGCGGGTCGAACTTGAGGCAAAAGAATGACGTGATTGCTCTAGTGATCGCTTGAATCTTCAGCGTCGGCCAGCGACAACTCGTGTGTTTGGCGCGTGCTCTCCTGCGCACCACTTCAATTCTCGTGCTGGACGAAGCGACCGCTGCCGTAAGCCCTCAATCCATCAAAAAAATCAGCGTTTGCTCGTTCAGGTGGATGCGGAAACGGACCGCGTGATTCAAGAGACGATCCGCACGAACTTCTCCACGAGCACAATCCTCACGATCGCCCACCGCCTGCACACGATCATGGACTACGACAAGGTGCTTGTGATGGACGCTGGGCGGGTCCGCGAGTTCGACGCGCCGGCCGCCCTGCTCGCCCGAGAGAACGGGCTGTTCCGCGAGTTCGCCCGGATGGCGGGCATCTGCCAATGAATCGACTATTTTTGTTTCTCTTCATTTGTGGTTGACTGTTTGCATAAACTGTTGGGCATTCCGGAAGCGGGAATCAATGCAAGGACGAACGGGAGGTCGTGAAAGACGGTGCTGACTGCCAAAGCGCAAAGGCGATCGCTTTCAAAAAATGGCCGTTGCGGCCGGCAGCAATCCCCAGGCTTCCATTTCTCGGGTTTATTCGAAGGTTCACGGTGCATTAAGAAGGAAATGGGACAACACGGAGTACATTTTTCTAACAACAAAAGAACGATGGAAGTGGGGAGCGGTTGATTCTTTCGTGTTCTACGGAAAGATTCCTTCCGCTTGCGGCCCAGCGACGGCGTCGAGGACGTTGCGGACATGCGCGACTTCTTGCTCGAGGCCGGGCAGCAGCAGGGCGAAGTGGTGCTTGAGGCGAGCGATGAGCGACTCCATGGAGGCCATTTCGTTGCGCTGGACGGCGATCTTCGTCTGCAAAGAGAGGAATGAGGGCATGAGGAGGAGGAGTGGACGAACCGAAGCAGCGCCCAACTGCTGCTGCAGGTCCACGTTCTCCGCGGCCAGGCGGTCGCGCTCGGCCTCCAACGCGCGCACTTTCTGTTCGGCGAAGCGGTCGGTCGCGTTGAAGCGGGCGGCGTGCTCTTCGGTCAGCCGGCGGAGGCGGAGGGCCACGTCGATGGCCGCCTGCACCTCGCGGCGCTTCTGCTCGAGCTCCTCATTGAGCGGCGAGCGCTGCGGAGTGGCGGGCGGCGTGTGCGGAGCGGCCAGCCGGAAGTCCTTCACCGCGTCGTCCACGCGCTCGTCGTCCGCCTCTTCGTCCTCCGAGGACGACGAGAAGCCCACGAACTCGCCGGGATCGGGCGGCGCGATCGCCTCGCTGGCCGCCGACGACACGCCGCTCGGGATCTGCGGAGTGGCCGGCGCGTGGCGCTCCTCGTTGATCCCGACGCCCTGCTCGCCGAAGCCGCCCGCTCCGGTCGACGGAGAGTCGGGCCGCTCGCCGACCTCCGCCTCGTTGCCCGACGAGAAGACGGGCGCCTCGTCGTCCGATTGGAAGACAGCCGCCTCCTCGGGAAAGTCGGCCGCCTGCAAACGAAAGAAGAAATGAGCGATGTAAAAGCGGAGATGCCGCCGCTTTTTCGCAAGCGGGCGGCAGGCAGGCCCCGATTTCGACACCCACACGAGCGAACATCGACGATAAACTCACCTCCGCGCCCTCCTGCAGCTCCTCGCCGCCCATCGGCTCCACTTTTGGGCGGCGGAGGTCTCCTGCGGGCAGCGGGACGAACTCCAGCCACGTGGTTCCGTCGCGCTCGATCGTCCGCCAGAACTGCGGGTAGGCGGCGAGGAAGGCGGCCTCCTCCACCCCGCCTAGCTCCAGGTCCTGCTCGAGGGTGCGCCAGTAGAACTTCCTGCAAGCATTCGATCAACCGATCGATTGATTGTAAGGACGGAGAACTCACTCGAATCCTCGCTTCATCGTGGCCACCGGAATGCGCGGACTTCCCGCTTTGAGCAGCACGTGGCGCACGAACATCGCGACCTCTGCCCGGAATTTGCGCAGATATTCCTCCTTCTGCAAGCAAACAAAAAACGAAAGGAATGGATGAAGAAAAGGAACCCACCTCGACGGACATTTCGGCGGAAAACACGCGAAGAGAGCGGAGCGAACGGAAAGGCAGCCGATCGGAGCGGCGGCCGCCGACTTGCGGGCGGCGGCGGCCGGTTATCCCGCAGCGAACAGGCGACTCCGCCGTTCGTCTCGCTCCCTTCAAACCGCAATTTCGGGGCGGCTGGCCGGGCGAGGAAGGCTGCCAGTAAGAACGGTTTTGACGGTTCTTGTCTGCTGGAGTTGGACAAAGAAAAGAATGGAGCATTTTGTAGTGATCGCTGTGAACAAACCACAGTTCTATTTGTTGTCCTTGAATTCTTGTCGCATTTTTGCGCATTCCTTACGTTTTCCTGTCATCCGTTTTGATTAGAAAAGAGGAGCAAAGCTGCAGAAATCTGCGAGCGAATTCCTCTAATTCGCATCAAACAACGGAAAAGGGCGAGAAAAGCGACTCGGTAATTCGAATTAGCGTGAAATCCGCTCGCGTGAACTTCGAAACGCAGTAATCGAAAGGAATAGCGGCGGTAGAGGAGCAGAAAAGAGGCGTCGAAGGGAAGGAGTGCACTTCCTCACGATAATCAAGTGCAGAAAGGAGTGATAAACGGATGAGAACTTGGAGGATTGGGATGATCCTCCGGTTTGCTGTAGGGTCGACGTCGAAGAAGCTTCGTTTTCGCAGCATTCATTCCACTCTTCTTTTGACGTCCGTGCTGACTTGTGGAGATGTACTCCCGCTCTACCAGCGTTCTTTTGTCTTTGGTGGTTCTTCTTTGTGTACTCCTGCAACCGATCGAAGCGGGTTTCCTCAACCAAACCGAAGCGAACACGACGACCGTCCGGCCGTTCCACTTCGTGGTCGTAAGAGCTCCCTGTTTTCTTTCATTCCATTCGTGGGTTTAGAGCAGGAAGGGCGATCATCCCCTGATCACGGCCAAGAAGATCAACCAGCCGGACGAGTTCCTGTTGCGACGAAAGCGAATCCTCGAGGCGTAAGTTCCGAACAGTCCTTCAGAATCCTCCATTTCGTTCAGAAGACGTCGCTTCTTCATTCGCGGCATCTCGAACCTCAGCGGCTACCCCTCGCGTCGACTGCAATACCTGAAGAAGCAGGACGCGCCGTTCTTCCGCGAGAAGCTGGTCGAGAAGGTGCGCTCTATTCGTTAACTTTTCACTAATTAACCAGCTTTCAGCCGCTGAAGCAGAAAATAGCCCCCGAACACCAAGTGTATTTCGTGTCGTTGCCGATCATCATGCCGCCCAACGATCCCTTCGACTTCAACGGCCCTCCGCAAACGTGTGTGCGATCTAACGACGGACACTTGTGTTGCAACTCGACCCTGGAGGACGTGATCCTCAGCACGTACGAGGATCTCCGCAATCGGCCCACCTTCTCGCCCTACAACATGCACCGCCTGACGACTGAAGTGCAGAAGGTGAGCTAAACCCTCGTGTTCTCTCCATTCTTTTGCTTGAAGGCAACGGAGCGACGATTCGGCTGTCGTTTCGAAGTGGTCGCGACTCCGACGGATTTCGTCTCGAAGAGTAACTTCGATGGGGATCTCAGCTGTAAAGTGCACGGTAGGTGAATTGCATGGTTGTGAAGTTAATCGATGCTTTTTTAGTGGACGGCAAATTCATCTTGGTACTCTCATTTTCTCCAACCCACTAACCCTTCAAATAACTCGTAGGCGTACGCGACGCCCACGTGGACGAAGAAGAACGACATCGAGCTGATCGACGCGAGCGGCCTGCTCTCGTCGGACGGGCCGGTGGGGCAGGATCGAATGGCGATCGCCGCCGACAAGCTGCAGCAAATCCGCGACCGGCTGATGCACTCGACGCTCGTTTCGGGCAGCGACGGTCGCGTGGTCACCGAAATGTCCGAACACAAGCCCGTCTTCCTCGTCTACGGACCTCTTCGTTGATTGATTGAAAGATTAATGAATAAGCGGTTTATTAACGAGTGACAGCCGTCTTCCGTTCAATATTTACAGTCAAGGACGTTCCGCTGGAAGGAAGTGATCAGAAAACGGGGCCGGCGGCGGCGTTCGAGTCGCCGCGAAGGTCGTCGGACGGGACGGCGATCAGGTCGACTGCAAACAAGCGGGCGATGATCAACGGTTAGCCGGAAGTGCTTACGGGGAATTCGCGCCAACTTGGAGCACTCTTCGGGCAGCGTGGTCAGCAGTTTACGCAGCTCGGCGTTGTTCTCCGCGCGCAGCCCGACGGCCAGCTGGGAGCCCGCGAATTCCGAGTAGACGCGCGCCAAATCGCCCGCCTCGCCGCCCGCGCACTCGCGCATTTGGGCGTCCAGGCAACGGGCGGCACACGCGACCGTCTTGCACTTCGATGCGGGGCTGTCGATGTCGAACTGCTTGACGCACGCCTCCTCGCATTGAGGCGACAACTCGACCTCCATCTTAGCGAGACACTCGCCGTTCTTCTTTAGCGCTGCAAACAAGGAAGAATGAAAGGAAAGAAGAAGGGATCCTCACTTCCTTGCCGCCGCTCACACGCCACGCGCAGGAGATTGCAGAGCGCCGCGTTCTTCATGTTCTTCTCCTCTCGTTTGTAGATCCTGCAAGCAACCGTTCGATTAATCCAGGCACTCTCCCGTTTATTGCTCACTTGCAAGCCTTGGAGATTTTGGCCTCGTCCAGCAGTTGATCGAAGGCGAACCCCCGAACGTCCACGCCGGCGGTCGCCAATTCGACCTCCACGGGATCGACGTGCTCCAGCGTGCTGCTGCTCAACTCCTGGCCGAGCTCGTAAAAGACGTTCGTCCTTGCGGGTTCTGTTGCGGCATGGCCGAAGCCAATGACTAAAAACGGATAGAAGAGGGATCAGCAAGTGAGAAGCAAACCGAAAAGAAGTCCGCAGAAGGTCGTGAAGGGGCCGCTCGCCATCGTGCCCGCCGTCCGAAATGACCGCCGCGAAACGCGCGCCGTTCCAGCGGGCGTGTTCGTGACCTCCGGCTGCGAACTCGACCCACTTTCTCGTCATGAAAATGATCGATCATGATCGTTTGATTGTCAACCGATGATAAGTACTTCCTTTCCGTGGATCCACGTGCTGACCACCGCCCTGCAATCACTCATGGTTTCTTTTTTTATCCAACAAACGAACGAGAAGACCAAATAATTAACGGGGGTTTGTACAAGCCGAGCGAACAGAACGGAAATGCGGGTGGAGAACGAAAGAACGAGGAGGTAGAGCAGGCGAGAGACGAGCGCGCGGAATGTACACGAACAGGAAACAACGAAGAAGGAGGATTGAGCAAACTGGGGGCGATGAGCGAACCGAACGGGGGTCAACAGAAATATTCCTTGGCGAAGGGCGGCTGTTCGCGGACGAGCGGCTCCACCGATTTCGACGAGTAGGGGATGACATTCTCCCGGTCTTGTAAACGCCATCCGGCCGAGAGCGCACGTAGCAGACGAGAACGCACAAGGCGAGGGCCATCACAATGGCCACGAAGATCCCAATTGCGGGAGTGAGCAGAAGGAGGCGCTTCTGCTGGTTGATCACCGACTGGATGTGCAGCTCTGACGGGTGCTCGTCGGGCAGCTCGGTTGGCTGATATTGCAGCAGGTCGAAGGGGCAGCTGCCGAAGCGGACGCCGCCCGAATGCGAGAGGCGCGAGGTCGTCGGTGTCTTCAGCGGGAAGCCCGTTCCGATTTGCAGCCGCGAGACGCAGCCGCTGAAGTTCTTGTCCAAGATGTTCCAAACGTTCAGATTGACGAAGAACGTGAAGTTGCCTTCCAGCGAGATGGCCACTTCGCCGTTGATCTGAACAATCTCCACTCATTCCACTCGCTTCTTTCCTTCCTCACCGTCAAATTGAAGGACTTCTTGGTTGCGCAGAAGGAAATGTCTCGCGTTTCGTCCGTGCTGACCACCATCCGATCGTAAGTGAGGTTGTGCACGAAAAAGAAGCCGTCGTACATCCGAACGTTCAGATGGCCTGCAAGCGAGCATTCATTAAACGTTCACCTCCTCCAACGAACCTTCCGAATCGATGGACATGTTGTACGTGGACTCGGCGAAGAGCGCGCGTGCTTTCAGCAGCGAAGTGGAGTTCACGGCCGTCTGCACGCTCATTCGGTAGCACGTGGACATCTGGGCGGGATCTGAACACAAGAAAGAATGAGCGTAAGGCGGCGGTTCACTCACGTTGCCACGGGATCGAGAGCTCGGAGCCGAGCGGCACCCAAATGCCCACTTCTAAATCAATCGAATGAAATGAAAGAAAGAAGAGTGATTGCTTGCCCTGATCGCACTTGGGCCCGTTGAAGGGCGTCGTCGAGCAGTTACATTTATACGTATCGTAAAATTCCACGCACTTCGCGTCGTTGGCACACGTATTGATGCGGCAGTATCCGGTTTCGCCCACTTGGATGCCGTGCGGGTTGAGTTTGCGGACGAGTTGGCCGACGAGGATCTCGCGCCCGCACAAATAGAGGCCGCGCAACTGGCCCGCAAAGCCTGCATTCCCTCGACCGGTCCGGGAGCCCAAAATGTAGGTGTAGGTGTCCGGCAGGATGTAGAAAGCGGAGACGATCTTCTCGCGCCGGTCGACCACGAGCTTCGACGTTTGCGGGTCGATCTCCCAGTAGATCGTGTGCCACGCGTTGTCGTTCACCGACTGGTCGCTGACGATCTCGTGCGTCCGGCCCGCGTTCACGATCTGCCCGACGACGCGGCCTTCCCGGACGAACAGCTGAAACCAGCGCTCGCCGTTCGCCGACTCCCACGTGAAGATCGTCATCGAGGGGTGGGAGAAGCGCACTTGAACGTAGAGGTCGAAGACAGTCTGCAGGCCGAACGCCTGACTGCCGACCAGATTCTGGTTGCGGTCGATGAAGGTGACCGTTTCGTAGACCTCTGCAATCCTCCGTCCATTGCAAAGCGCTTGATCGGTAGGAGGACTCACGTCTCCTCGTGCACTTCAGCGGGCCGATCGAAATGTTGGCCGACGAGTAGGCGGTCGTGCCGCCCACGTAGAGCTGCATGACGGGCAGGAGTTGGGCGTGCGTGTTGTAGCCCTCGTCCGTCCCGTCCCGCCCGCTGTCGCAGTTGCACATCTTTCCGTGCGAGCACGAAGAGTTCAGCGCGCACGAACACATCCGCGAGAACGGCGGCGCGTCGGCCCACTGCAGCCCGTGCTGCCCGTTGCGCGTCGCGTACCACGTGGACGGGCGGCGTTCGTTCTCGTAGCTCATGAGCTTGGCGCCGCCTTGACACTCGAAGCGCATGAACTGGCGGCAGGACTCGAAGCCGTCGATCAGCCGGTCCAACTCCTCGCCCTCCACGCCGTACTCGAGGTGCTTGCGAACGGCACCCGGCTCCGTCGGCCCGCTCACGAACATGCCCTGCGAGAGGGCGTGCTCGAGGCTCGTGTTCTCTTCGTCGTCGTCGTCCTCCGATTGCCCCCGACTGCAGATCACGTGGAACGGTCGCAACGGGCCGCCGCCGTCGATGTCGATCGTCACGTTCGTCGGTTGGCCCCGCCGGCTCTTCGGCCGGTAGGACGGGGCGGACGGCAAACCCAACGATCCGACGACCGGGAGTCGCTTTCGGTTAAAGTGGTCCTCGCACGAACGGGGCAGTTGGGCTGCAAGCAATCGGGTGAAGAAAAAAAGACGAGTGAGGATTCACAAGTGTGGCAGTAGGTGCCGGAGTAATGCGACGTGCACTCGCATTTGAACTGCGCCAAGTCCACCTGCACGCACTTGCCGTCGTTCTCGCAGGGATTCGGGAGACAGCGGTCTTTGAAGCCGCACCGGTCCTTCAGCGCCTCCCCTTGGATTACGAGGGCGGACTGCAGGTCGACGGTCGCCGAGCGCAAGCAGCCGCTCACTCGGCCCAACCGGAAGGCGCTCATTCGGAGTCCGATCTTCCGCACGATCGTCCCCTCGAGCCAGAGGAGCGTGAAGCCGTCGATGTCGACGTCCAGTCGACCGCCGCGCAGCTTCACCGACAGCGCTCTCCAGCTGTCCGTTACGGTGATCGCTGCAACAAGTGAGGAGTGAAGGGAAGAAAGGGAAGGACGAACCGGGAAGCGAAAGCTGGCGGACTTGCTTCTCATCCGCTTCAAGCACCAGTCGTCCTTGCTCGTCCACCGACAACTCGAGCAGCGTCTGGTTCATGATGTCGTGAATCGAAAGGAGCGAGGCGGCTCGGGGCAAAATGCGGAACTCCAACGAGAACGGGAGGAAGGAGTACGGGATTTGGATGACGGCGTCGCGCATCGTGAGGAGTTGCGGCCGGGGCATCGCGCAGTCGCGTGCGGTCTTCGGCGCCATCGACAGCAGGTCGACGTTGTTGAGGATCACGCGAGCCAGGCAGCCGTGGAACGTGGTCTCGATGTCAGTTGAGTACTGGTCTTCGGGCCGGCCGCCGATCTCCACTTGGAAGTTGAAGTCGAGCTTGCGGTAGAGGCCGGACGGCGTGGTCGAATTGATCAACGCGCCGTCGATGAACAGCTGGACCGAATCGAACTGGTGGATCCAGCGGAGTGTGTGCCACTCGCCGTCATTCAGCGCTCGACCGCCGACGATCGACGCGCGAGAGAGCGAGCCGAAGTCGAAGAGGCACTCCACGCGGCCGCCCACCAGCTGGGCGACCAACATGTCGCCTTGGTCGGCCATCGAGAAGAAGAAGATCCCGTCCTCGAACGTGCGGAAGGTGATCGTCAGCTCGTTCTCGTACATCGACACAAGCCCCACTCGATACGCGTCCACGGCGAACGGTTGAGCGTCCAGGTAGACCGGCCGGGTGTCTGCAATCGGCTGATCGACCTATATGTAAGCGGGGCACTGGGGGAGGTGTTAGCAACGGTGAGATCTCGGGAACGAGTGGACGGATTTGGACGGGGTTTTTTGTAATCGATAGAGGAGCTCGAGTTAGTAAAGGGAAACGAAAAATTCCACATACGATTTTTGATTTAAGGTTTTTATCGAAGTTTGAAATTTGAACGGCCCTGAGGCAGTGGCGGGGAAGCGTGGCGCAGTGGGTTGCGCGTGGGGTTGGACGACGGGGAGGTCGATGGTTCGATCTCGGGTAAGGGCGTTTTGGAAATCGATACCGGAGAGGAATAAATAGCTGGAAATGGTCAAGGACGAATGGAT
Organism: Aphelenchoides fujianensis; assembly: GCA_024699865.1. Lineage (NCBI taxonomy): Eukaryota > Metazoa > Nematoda > Chromadorea > Rhabditida > Aphelenchoididae > Aphelenchoides > Aphelenchoides fujianensis. The sequence goes on from JAMPIO010000333.1 coordinate 90,820, forward strand.
TTGACGATTGGCCAAGAAATGGGCCATAAGAGCGGAAATGAAGGTTGGGATGAAAATGATGAAATTGCGATTTGAGGGAGCGGGTAATGGAAAGGATGGATGGATTTAGAAACTGATCGTTTTTTGGAAGTGATCCACGAGTGCATGAAACGAAAAAGGTTGTGGGTTGGACGTCGTCAGTTTGCAGTATGTCGGATGCGTGACGTGGTTGGGTAGGCGGGCTGAGTGAACGCAGGTTTGGAGAACCGAATAAATGTAATGAGTTTGGGTAGGTGGTCGGCTGAACAGTGTGTGATAGTGTCTCTGCGCCGGGGATTTGTTCGCATTTGAGTACGCGGGTTGCTTACGCGCGTAATGGAGCGACCGAACATGCGGTGCGGCATGGACAACGAAGGTTCAAAAGAAACGAGCAGATGATCGAAATTTCGACGCAATGTGGGGTAAGCCGAACTGGGGAGTCATTTATCTTGAGGATTGGTATTTGTTTCACGAATTGAACAATGGATTGACAGGCTTAAAGCCGCCGCAGGCGGCTTTTAAGCCTCTGTCATCACTAGCCGAGAGGGCCGAAGGCCCGTTTCGGCTAGTTTTAATTAAATAGAAAAGATGGAACGAACGATAGGGACATGCTGTAATGATGATCACTGGAGAGACGGACACCGCGTCTTGGAAGAGCGGCTCGATGGC